>SRPN01000136.1:0-60636 GCA_018360045.1 Claviceps capensis | reverse complement strand
AGGAGTGAGAAGGTGGAAAATATGTGCCTCTGGCTGGTAACGCCGTCACATGATGCGGCTCCCAGCACCGAGCATGGCTTACTTCTCAACATTTGGAAATGTTAACACAACGGTGTCGGCAGTGTGCATTGCCTGAAGTACTGTCTTGGAGCGGGGAGGTACAAAGGACCCTGAGAAATGTGGAGTATTTTGGCAAAAACAGTTCACCGAGTCAACCCGTACAGTTCGCGGAGTAACGCTCCTTGATAAATGCCACTGGCGAGACAGGCAGCAAGTAGGAAGGCAGCAAAGAAGAAGTTTGCAATTGAATCTCCCTAAAGCTGCAATCAGTTCCACAGAGTAGAGCAATATATTCAGCAGAGATGCGGCTACTTCGGCTACTTAAATTGGAAATCTTGCTTGCCTACCGTGTATTTTAAATCCAAACCCAAGCCTAAGACACAGGAGCAAGCCCTGGTCTGAGAAAACCGCATCTCTGGCACTGCGTTCACCTCATCAGAAACAGCTCAGATGTATAACAAAGCACAGCCTAGCGAAGAAAATGACCGTCAAAGCTGTGCAGCCTGCAAGGTAAGACTAGTGCTGTCATGGTCCAACTCAAGCTCGCTTCCCATGCCCAGACAACCGATTCAAAACAATCTCCCAGTTGACAACGGACGTTTCGTTTGTTCAAGCGTCGTTATTTTCGAGTATCTTCGTGTTCAAGAAACATCGTGTATCAGATGTCGTTAGGTTCGAATGCCATCGTGTTGAGACCCGAATTCTCACTGGACCCGCAGGACAAATTCCCTGTGCACCCTCCAGGCTCCCTTCCCAAAATGCCACTACGTCCGAAAAGTCATTCTTATAGCTACCCATTTTCAATGATAATTCCAGTGGAGTCTATCCATAAACGTTTCGCGAGGTCATGGCCACACCGTTGCCTCTCAAGCGCAAGAATCCCGGATCGCGCGTCCGCGGCCAAGAAATTCCGTTCATATTTGTATATACGGACCGTGAAGTAAATCATATTTTCTCCTCCATCGAGAGACCACGTAGCAGCAAAGAAGTCATCTTCAAACTGGTGTAGCAGAACTAGGCTCCAGCTTCCTAGCTGCTTGGATTCGAAGGCCACATCGGCCTATGACTTGTCCAATGGTGCAGAAAGGGGCAGGTGTGCAAGTATATCGTGGAGTTGCGAGCTATCTTTGGACGCTATTTTGTAAGCTCATGAGACCGCTGAGGGTGATATCTGCTTGACGTGCTTCCACCACCAGGCGTTGTAAAGATGCTCACACCACTTCAGGAAAATTTCGTCCTCCTACCCTTGATGTTGCCACCAGGCATTGCATTCATTCGTACTCCACAGTCGCGGCATCTTACACCAGCGAAGGAAAGCTGAGTCTACCTCGTCGTCATGGATCGTCGCCCCATTCTCGCATAGGAAGTCGAAAAACCATATTGGCTCGGCCTTAGGAGAACTTAAGGCGCGGCGCAATGGTGAAGGCAATCCAGGCGCCGGTTTTTTAAGATTCACGCCTCTATCGACCAAGTCGCTCAACAACTCTTTGAGTAGTTCTTGTGACTCTGCATTGTCTTTATCGAAGAAGATACCGTTGATTAGTTCGTTTACCGCGTTTGTGTAAGGCTCGCGGACGGTTACATGCACATCTGCATGGTGTTCTAGGAGCTAATAGATTAGTTGCCTCATGTGCGGGCGCTCGCTGGGCCCACCGGCGTAGAGCTGCATGGCAAGCGCAAGTAAAGAGTCTCCCTCTGCATTGACACTGCCTCCCAATTCCACAAGTTTCCGAAGACACATCATGTGCTCTTCAAACCTCTTCGGATCATTAATCGTTTGGCTTGGGATTTTGAGTATTCCCATAGCCAGAGACGTGCGTGAGTCACCATTTATTGCTTCTTTGTTTGCCCCGGACTCCACCGCAATCTGCATGCATTGGGTGCAGCCGTTGATCAGGGCGACGTGAAGTGGTGTACATCTAGAACCTCGTGGGCAGCGCTCATCGATATACTCACGAAACCCGTCAAGAAGACATTGCCACTGGCGATAATCCGTGGTCCGGTCGGCAGCCGCGAAGTGCAGGACAGACATGGCTCTGCAGCCACCGCGCGAGTAGGCGGTCATGACTTGAGGGTCGGCTCCATGATCGACAAAAAGCTTGCACATGTCGGAGTCTCCCTGTAGGAACGCTTGGGACAAAGGAAACATGTAGCCGACAGAGAACCCGGGTTCCTCGAAGATGTCTTGGAAGTACATAGTCGATTCTGTCCAGGAATTCCTTTGAGCCCAATGCCTCGTAGAGCACGGGTGTGCAATGGGTTTTGAGACTCGCTCCCATGTCCAGTAGCTTTTCCGTGAGGCGCAGATTCCCCAAGAAGATGACGAAATGTAGGGCAGTCGACTCGTCGTACATTCTCCGGGCGTGCTACAACCGTGCTTGGCCCGATCGATAAGGTCTCTTTCGCTGGCCAGTGTCGATCTCGCCTCCCCTCCGACGAGAAATCTCCAGCGTTCTGATCGTGGAGTCCGTTGTCTGCTCGTCAACTGCATGGTAAGCCATCTCTTACGTTGCGAACGATCTGTTCTGCCTGACATCCCGTTTATAAAGCTCCTTATTAGCGAGTTTGTACCAAGCTTGGCAACTCCGGCCTAGGCAAGAAAGCGACTCCTGTGTACTGACGTGAGATATGATTTGCATCTTCGTCTCTGGTGGCAGACGGGGCATAGTGCACATCGCGGTATTCCGCTTGCGGGCTAAACGAAGCACTTTACGAGGAGCAGAATCCATATTGGCAAGAATCGGTTCGCCTTATTGTTGGCTCGCTGGTCATGATGCCGGACATGGGAGACTGGAGATAAAAATTGCGTTGACGCGGTGGAGTCAATCCTCGTGGTACGAAAGCACGAAAGCACGAAAGCCACCAATCACAAGTATCACAAGTACATTGTGCACGGTAGGTTAATACACGTACATACATAACAACACAACTCGCCTCCAGGACGCCAACACCGACATTTGATCGGGATCAGAACGAGAACCCATTTGGCCTCACACTAGGTACCTACCTATGTCTGGTCATCCCCTCATCACTCACTGCGACCTTTCATCGTCACCCCGATCACCGCAGATTGCTTCAAAACGCCACCTGCTACCTATCTACCAGGTACATACATATATACCTCATACATACCTCTAGTCTTGACGCCTCCACAGCACCTCTTCAAACAAACGATGGACTCCTGGCCACGCCGTATCCGACACCTCAATACACGCAATCTCTCAACTTTATATCACGCCCCCTGGGCCGAATTGTCAGGCTCGCTAGGCGATCTCGGGACTCTGCTCCCCCTTATGATTGCCCTCGCCGCGCAGGGTTCCATCGACTTGGCCTCTACATTGGTCTTTTCGGGCCTCTTCAACATCGTGACGGGTATCGTGTTTGGGATTCCGCTGCCTGTGCAGCCCATGAAGGTGCGTTTAATTATCGCCCATCGCGCTTCGTTTTCCACCTATTTCTTTTGCAAATTTCTTCCCTGTCCCACAAGCGCGTCTGTTGACGGCGGAACGAAACGGCCAAAAACGCATCTTGGTAATAGGCAATCGCCTCAGCGGCCATCTCGGGACGCCAAGATGCATCTATGGCAGTTGTCGTTGCAGCCGGGCAGTGGGTAGGAGCAGCTGTATTGCTCATGAGCGCAACGGGTCTTCTTCGCTGGGCCACGTCTGTGGTGCCCATCCCGGTCGTGAAAGGAATCCAATTAGGCGCTGGTCTTTCTCTCGTCATCGGAGCTGGATCGTCTCTCCTTCGACCTCTTGACTGGTTTTATCCGGTACTGGACAATCGCATTTGGGCTGCATTCGCATTCCTCGTGCTGGTAGCCACGCAGCGTCTCCAGCGCTTCCCCTATGCGCTGGTGTTTTTCGTCCTGGCCCTCATTTTCGCCTTCGTGGCTGTCCTCGAGTCGTATCATCGTCTGCCGTGGGTTCACGTATGGTCACCGCGGTTCGTCTCGCCGCGATGGACTGGTGCCAGGGATTCGCCGGCGCTGTGGATGGCCATTGGGCAACTCCCCCTTACGACGCTGAACTCTGTCTTGGCTGTCAACGCCCTGGCAGCTGATCTACTCCCTGGAGTTCACACCCCATCTGTGACGGCGATAGGGATGAGCGTTGCGGTCATGAACCTCTCGGGGACCTGGTTCGGCGCCATGCCGCTCTGCCATGGAGCAGGCGGACTAGCTGCTCAGTATCGTTTCGGGGCGCGAAGCGGCGCCAGTGTCATCGTTTTGGGATTGGTAAAGCTGCTCACAGGGCTCGTGTTTGGTGAGACCTTACTCGGCTTATTGCGATCCTATCCGAAGAGCTTACTAGGCATCATGGTCCTCGCGGCGGGTTTGGAGCTGGCCAAGGCGGGACATACGCTGAACCGGGGGGCGCCCGATCTGGGGGGAGATCATGCTGGGGAGAGGCGCACACGTGTGCTGTCCGAAGACGAAAGCTTGGAGAGATGGACGGTCATGTTGATGACGACGGCTGGTATTCTGGCTTTCAAAAACGATGCGGTGGGCTTCTTAGCTGGCATGCTCTGTCACTACGCGTACAGATTGGCTGAATACGTCAAGACACGGGCGAATACGCAGCGGAGACGAGGCGAGGGGGCTTCGTTGCTCGGTTCTTGAGCAGATGGCCGTCCGATACATATATCTGATTCCTGCCTTCACCTTGACATGATTCTATTACAATCTCACCTTTTGGCAACTTACAGACCCAGACTCCCAATTGTTCAATTCAACTCGATTGCAACCTACAGTCCATTTATGGCAGTACGAACCTCACGCGTCAATGGCATATGTACAAGCCAGTCTGTTGAAAACGTCCATTTCCACCGGCCTCACGCCCTCCTCACCTCAATTCATCGAGCTGTCTTTTAATATTCGTCGCCCAGAAGTTCTCCCGTCGTTCTGTATATTTCTTTTGAGTCCATCTTCTCAAGAGTCAAAACTCACTAGCCGTCTTCTTGCTCTTCGCCCTACTCACATCACTCCCATAGCTAACACTACTCGCATTACTCATCCCATCCCCGTAAAACCGCTCATGATGATCCCGCACGCTCTTCAACAAAACATACTCAAATATCAAGAACAATCCCCCCGCGACTCCCAGACACGCGCCCTCCACAATGGCCGTCACTTTCGCGGTCACGCTCCACACGCCATGTTGCTGCGAATACACCCCCACGAGCGTAGAAATCAAGCCAGCCAGACAATTCGCCACGCCCGGCATGATGAGCTTGTTCAGCATCCACACATAGTTTTGTGCGTGTCGCACCGCTAGCACGACCATGCCTGTGATGGAGAGCCCGCACGCAACGGCCGCAATGACCAAGAGCGGGATATTCTTCACGCTTTTGAGAATCAAGTCTGTGGCTTGGTCTGTAGGCTGATGTGCGTGTTTGCTCTCAATGGAGCGCTGGATGGTGGTGAACGTTCCGGGGAAGACAAGGAAGCCGGCGAGGAGAAGCCAGACGAAGAAAGAGGCCAGGATACTGTGGAGGATAGGGATGTGATCTATGTCGAGGAGCATTTGGACATAGCGGGAATGGGCGGTGTCTGATCGCTGGAGAGACCTGGGAGGGGGGCTCGGAGTGTAGATGTCGGCGTGGTGTTGGTATTTGGGGTCAAGGTGTCGCGGCGGCATGGTGAAGGATGTTGGGAATGACTGTGATTGCCGTGGATGTGCTCCGGAGAACGTTCGTAATTGCGCAATTGCCGCCTAGAATTATGTAACAAGATGGACTACAAGATGGACAAGTGTAGTCTGGCCCAAGAACTTCTGGACCAAAGAACGTTCAAGCGGCAAAAGGAACAAGAGAATGTGTAGATGCCAATTATGGAATAGTTGCCTGCGAAAAGAAGTGAAAAGAGAGCCCCCCTGTGATGAACAATGGTGGTGTTGTTCTGGGGGGCCTTCCATGTCCTATATGCCATTTCGTAGTCATTCAGATTCATGATCATTATGTTGATCAAATTGATCACGTTGATAAACTCTCGGCGGCGCTTAATGATACGTTGACGAGACACGAACGACTGCCCACGACAAAGTTCTGGCCCCTTCATAAGCGCCGAAGCGCGTCAGGCTGGAACATTGTAACCTTGCAGAAGAGACAGCTTAGCGTGAGCGAATCAGAATGATGAACTGACACTGATGGACGTGCTTTCGGGCCGCACTCGTTACCTGTTAGGCTGTTTGGTACGGAAATAACGCGGCACGCTTGTTTCGGTCGGAAGGCGCCATCGTGTCGCCATCAGTGCGTCCGGAGAAGGAAGGCGACTCGCGAGCATATAATTCTGTGCAGAATGGCGCTTGTGGTCGTCCATGCAGATCGGTCAATTTGTAATTTCACGCGACTTACAACGCGACGGACGGGATACCTACTTCGCCAGGCCATTGTGTATCGGGAGCTTTCAAGTTTCAAGAGGACAAGTTCCAAGAGGAAAAGGCGGAAAGGCTAAACTTTGTTCTCGTTGCTTGGCGTGGACGATGGGGCGGAAATCGGACATGGCAAAAGTGGCGTGCGTGGCTGAGCTGCGAATGACGGAAGCTTGCAGCAAAAACAAGTGAGAGAAAGCGCAACTGACAACTTTCTGAGGGTGGCCCTTTGCGCTTGACTTGTGACTTGACCGAGACGGTGGAGACGGTGGAACTGGCACGCGCAGCCTATCACGACACGTGTTCCCGCGCATTTCCCCACCCACAGTAGCACCCGTGAACGACCCGCGCAGACGGCTGGAAGGAAGTGGAGCGTCGACTTTTCGTGAAGGAGGCAGCAGAACAGACGCAGAGGCATGGCATGTTTTTGCCCGAGGCTTGAGGCTTCAATCCGCTTCGAACGCGACATTGACGTGGACATCAACACCACTGCCGCCCACCACCAACCCTACGGTCCTTGACTCGAGGCGGAGGAGCTGTCGCAGGAGCAGCGATGACTTCGTCGAGCGACGGCCGTAATGGCCCTGACCAGCAGCTGCTGCCACCTGCCTCCGATGCAGTGCCTCTTGCGGTGCCTCTTGCGGTGCCTTTGACGATTCCTACTTCCCCTCCAACTGCTGCGCCTGCGCCAGACGCGCTCATCGACCACGACCTCACATCGAAGGACCAGATATTGAATGACGAGGCAATAGATGATCAAATAACGAAGGACCAGACATCCAACAACCAGATATCATCGACCGTCGCGCCCTCCATCCCCGCCTCCCCCGCCCATGCGACGCCCGCTGACACGACGAACGAAGCTGCAGCCTCGTCGACGGACGCATCGGCAAGACCAGTGGCTGAACCTATGCAGCCCTCGACTCCGACATGCAACACCGACGATGTCGACGATACTTCACGTACGCAGGCACACGCAGACACGGCAATTCTCAAGACTGGCACCGCTGGCACTGCTGTTGAGAATCCCGCGATTCACTCCCCAGAAGACCAGCCGATGCCAGATGCACCACCGTTCGACGGCAACGCCATCATGTCCGGCCTTGCCAATATGCAAAGTATACAACAGATGCAAAATCTGCAAAACATGCACCATGGGCAAGACGTTCAAAACTTAAACTTGCAAGGCCAGTTTCAGCACTCGGGGCCGCAACCTCCTCATTTCCCCAATATAGCTACCACCGAGCAGTTTCCACCGACGACTCCCTTCACACCTTCGCAGCTGTCAAGTCTTGACCAGCATGCGTACATGATGATGGCTCTCGCTACCATGTCTGGAGCGCAACATGCCATGTCCCCGCCGCCCACTGTCACTCCCTCACAGGTCACACTTCCGAACCTGCTGGACGAGGGCATGAATGGCATTGCCTTGGCCAACCCTTTACGGCAGGCCAATGCGGAAAAGGGTCTTGAGTCCTTTGCTCGTGTCGAGTTTGCCGACAGTGTATTCCAGATGACAACCTATGCCGTCATTATCGGTCGCGATCAGCGAGCGCTGGAACAAGCCCGACGAGACGAAAAACGAGAAGGCGATCACAAGCGACGCGTCGAGGAGAACGCCAACATGGGGTTGCCACCCCCGTTGCCTATGCGTTACGATCGCAGCAAATTTAGCAAATCTTACGTCAGTGAAGAGGGTGGCATGTTGGGACCGGAATCCGATAGCGAGAAGAGCGGACGACCGACAAAGCGGCGCAAGACGAGTACCAACGGGTCATCGCAGCAGGACAATGAGGAGCCGCAGGATAACGTCATCTCAAATCGTCAATACGTGTCGCATACACCTGGTGCTGCGGTAGTAGACCTTACTTCGTTACGGCCATCACCCTGGCACGTTCCTTTTATCGGCATTCACTCTCCTGGCCCCAACATTGCCAGCAAGACCAAGGCCATCTCGAGAGAACATCTCAAGATCGCCTACAATCAGGACGAGGGTGTCTTTGAGGCCATTCCTCTCCATAAGAATGGCTTCTTCTGCGAAGACGTACATTACAAGAGCGACAAGGTGGTGCTGAAATGTGGCGACAGACTGCAAATTAAAGATGTCGACTTCCGCTTCATCATCAACGGCGTTGAGCGAGGCCGAACTGGAGCGGAAGAATTCTTGGAAGAAGAGGCCGCAAAGAAACGTCCATCGCAAGGCGGAAAGGAAATGAGCTTCGACTTCGAACAGGCACATGGTAATGGCCACATGCAAGACACGAGCGACGAACTGTCCGATATCGAAGTCAGTCCGCCGGAGCTTTCTGATGACGAAGAAGCCGATAACGAAGAAGAAGAAGAAGGAGGAGGAGGAGGAGAAGGAGCCGAGGAGAATGATAGACTCGACAACGGCGAGGTCGGCGATGCCGAGGACGCTGATGAAGCTGCCGATGGTGACGATGGCGCTGCTGTTGACTACGGAGATGATTCGGAACTGAAGCATAGCGAGTCCATCCTGGATCCCGGTACCATGCTTCCACAGTTGCCCAAGAAAAGAGGCCCTGGTCGGCCACCCAAGAACGGCATCATGTCGAAACGAGAGCAACGACTTCTCAAGAAACAGCAACAAGAAATGGCCAAGGAGGCGATACCCGATGTGATGCCTTCGATAGAGCCGATGATCAAACGCAAAGTGGGCAGGCCTAGGAAACATCCTGTACCGGAAGACGGCGTCGATCGGCCAGAGAAGCGCAAGTACAAACCGCGGAAACCCAGAGAAGATGGAGGACTAGGAGGCGCGGAAGGGTCAGATGCTGAACGGAAAGCGCGAGAGAAGAAGGAAAAGAAGACGCGTCCAAAGTCTCCTCCTCTGGAGCTCAAGATTGAGGATTACACAGAGGGGCAGCTTCAGAAGCCCAACAAAAATTACGGCGTTCTCATTCACGAGACCTTGACGGCCGCCCCTGAAGGCTTGACGCTCAAGCAGATTTACAAGAGGATATGCCAGAAATATCCATGGTTCTACTTCCACACCGGCACAAAGGGGTGGGAGAGCAGTGTGAGACATAATCTCATTGGGAACGAGGCGTTCAGAAAGGACGAGACCACCAATCTCTGGTCCCGCGTGCCAGGCGTGGAGTTGGACGCCGGCAAGAAGCGCAAGCCCACGTCACCGGACAGAAATCTGGCGGCTCAGGGCTATGGTCCCTATTCTTACCCGTACAATACCGCCGCTGCTCAGCATATGCAAGCCGGAGGCTATACTCCCGGACAGCAACAAGCAATTCCTGGTTATCCGATCCCAGGATATCCGTCTCAACCTGGTCGTCCCATGCAACCGTATGCTCCGGCATCGACATCGCCATCGGCTCAGGCTCAGGCGGCGCAGCCTGGACATCCTGGACAGCCGGATCAACCTGGACAATCTGGACAGACCAATCCGCCGCGGCCGCCAGCATCACATCCGCCACTCCCACCACCGCCACCTATCCCACCACCTCCCCCTCCCCCCCTTGCCGTTGGACAACCTCCGGCTCCGGCACAGTTACCCGCCGGCTACGGACCTCCCCCAGCTCCCGCGAGAGCCTTGATACCACAGCCTGGATTGTACAGCTCACCATATGCCTCTCGTCCGCCCCCTCCGCTACCCGGCGTCTCTATCAAGGCAGATCCTGGAGCGACGCAACCCGGCGCGCAAGGCATGCAATCGCTCCGATCCACCGCGCACCCAGGCGTTCCCGCGGGCTCTGCTGTTCCCCCACAGACACCAACGGGACGAAGCCAGCCACCAGCAACACCGCCGCCGCCTCCTCCACCTCCGCCTCCGGCCCGACCAGTCATCGACCCACGGCTGCTGGCGGCCATTGTCGGACTCAAGAACGGCCTCGTGGAGAGCCTGAAGAAAGCCCACAATCCCAAGTCCGAAGCCATCGTCATGTCCGCCCTGAATCGGTGTGCCGGACTCAAAAAAGAGGCCACCGAAAACGACAAGATGGAGGCAATCTGCATCAAGGGCATCCGCTCCCTCATCGACGGCTACAACCAAAACAAGAGCCCCACCCCAGGGCCCGCCTCATCATCGGCCGCGCCCGCCGAGACGCCCCCTCTTTTCGAGGCCCGGGTGCTTACCTCCCTGAATGGCTTCAAAGACGTGTCCATCAAGGCTCTCAAGGGCCGATTGGGGGAAGCGCGCGCGGAAGCAGTGACCTTGTCGGCCATTGATCGGGTGTTGGGCTTTGCGGACGCCAGTATTATTCCGCAGGGCCCGGGAGGGGAGGGGGAGTCTGGTGCGTCAACGGCGGCGCCGAGTAGCTTTGAGGGTGTGGAGCAGCATCTTATCAAGTCGATACGGCAGTTGCTTACGGGGATGAATCAGAAGTTACGAGATTGAAGTATCAGGAGGGGCTGCTTTAAGAAATTATGGGAGAATGCTAGCCAGCCGAGTCTTTTTTTTTTTTTTTTTGGTTTTTGGTTTTTTCATTTTTATTGCAGACAGGGCATGGGAAGGGGCGATTTGACGATTCGTTCTCGCAGTATGGGATGATTATTGGTGGTTTTTTAAGGGTATGGATGGCGTAAAGGGTGCGTTATTCTGCGTGTTGGAGAGGAGGGAGGAGAGAAGAGGTGGAGAAGATAGGAAGACGAGAAGACGGGAAAGCATATACATACTTAGAGAGAGACCCACGTGCTATGAGAAGAATGTTGATGAAAGAAGCTGATGTCAAACGTGGTTTCGTTGTATTCATTCACTGGCCCCCTCCTGCCCCCTTGTTCTTCCTTCTTGTCTCTTTTTTTCTTCGGGTTTTGTTAGTTAATGTACATTGTACTGTGCTTTATTGGCGTGTAGCAGTATTGCTTTGCGGAATCAGAGTCCGGAAGAGGAATTGGCTTTGGGGCTTGGGTCTGGCTTTAGGCAAGATATTGATACATGTAACATGCATATATGTATGTACATTCCTAGGCGTACCGTACTTTACCACGTACACGTGCAGCCAACTTGTGATTTTCTGGGTGCTGTCGGTAGAACATAATTCCGGTCCGACCCCCCCCCCCCCCCCCCCCCCCCACACACACAATTCTATAAACGGAAGCCTAAACACCTACAAAATCCATCTACAATCATCAACAAACAACAGCACGCTGCACAACAAGTCATCACGTTACCATCTCATTGCATCAGACAATATCAAAGATCTGGCAATAGCCGGTGCCGTCCCAATTTCCAGCTCCATGTCTAGGCTAAAGTGTCCTGTGGCCGTTTCCCGTCTAAACAGGCCGGGTACGATTCTGAGCGAAGATTGACGTTCGCACTCGAACGCGTTTCAACCTTACAAGAGGCGATCGATGCTCGCCTCCAACGAAATTCGGACTCGGACGGTACAATCTCGCGAGACTTGCGACGGAGGCTCCAGGACCACACCCAGTTTGTCGAGGTCTGCAGAACAGCCAGAGACGCCTACTTGAGCTGCTTCGAGTCGGGAACAGACACCATGAGAACGCTAGTTGCGATCGAGCTTGCAGGTGTGATCTCCGGCGAATCTAGTCAAGGCGAGCAGGCGGGATGTGGTTAGACTTGCGTTGATCCCCCGTCGCAACTCGGCCAGCTTTAAAGAGAACACGCGGATGATCTGGTGTCGCGGTAAAGGTAATGAAAAATGTGGGTTGCCCGAAGTGTCGTACAAATTCCGTGGCATCTGGTGCAGTTGTTGCGTGTGGCGGTCGCTGCCGCTAAAGGATATACCTGTGCAGGAACCGTTGCATGCAACGGCTGTTTCAGGAACTTCAATGGCCACTATGCGGTCCTTCGGGCGACCCACGTTTTTCATCACCTTCACCGCGAACCCGAATCGGCCAGAAATCAGAGACTCTTCGAAGAGAACGGCCAGCAACTGAATGATAGAGAATATTCGGCCGCTTCGGGTTGGCAAGGACGTCGGACGCTTCAAGTGTCGTACAATGAATGGCTAATGGCACTTGGTGCAGTTGTTGCAGGTGACGATTGCGGCCGATCGAGGGACAAATGCGGGATCATCTGGTGACCGAGAGTGATAGCGACCGCTATATGACAGCTGCTTCAGGACAATGGCCATAATACGGTTGTTCGGGCCGCCATCTCAACTTCTTCACCGCCTTCAAGACCAATCCGAGCCGTTCGAAAGCGCCAGCGCGAAGAATAGCTAAAGCTTCAAGGTCAGGTCTGGTTGGTGAGAGTCCATCGATTGGCCTAGAGACGTTATTCTGTAAAAATCTCTCGTCACTCAGGTGGCCGCACCATCCATGTGCCACCTGTACGCACCTGCGTACAGGTGAACGTTGTGCTGCATTGCTGTAGCTTCGTCTTGCCCTTCCTCGCCTCTTCTCTTTGCTTCTTGTGCCCTTCTTTCCAAGTCTCTCTTCCCTCGTTCTATCTAGCTCAGCCTATATCCCTCACGTCTCCTTTTTTATCCTTTATCCTTCGCTTTTTTCAGATAGTTATTAAGAAGACAAGATCCCGCCTTTGCACTGACCAGTGCTCTTATTACTCGCTGTTGCTATTGGCCTATCTGACGGATTGAACACCGACGTGTCGCCAGGTTTAACCAAAGTGGCACAGTCTGGCAGGTTATGAAAGAAAGGACACTACGTGAATAGATAGGGCAGGAGCTCAAGGCCAAGTCAGTATCCACCCAATATTGCACGGTAGATTCAAGGACGCCTGATTTTGATATTCCCTGCGCCTTTACGGGAGATCTGTGTCTAATAAGGGGCTCTTGTATGAGATATCAGAATTTCCCGCTAGAATCGAGTCTTTGACCTCGCTTATCAACATAAACTGACAATGACTTCATCGCGCGGTCATGCCGACACAGAGGATCTGCCCCGCTGCATCCGCCAACAAGAGAACGAGATACCTATCCGTGGACTGGACCGATGCTCGATACTACTCCGACCCTACAATGGCCATGTCCTCAACAGATGAACAACTATATCGCACATCGTATACAGGCATATACAGATGATGAGCTATGGCAGCTAAAGCTCTTTTGCAAGTACCGCCAGGACTTCAAGGGCTGGGCTTTTGAGATATTTTGGGAAGTGTGACCACGACATCTGCGAAACATTCCAACAGTTTCTTCACAAGCGAGGCATTGGCTTGAACAAAATGATACCGGGAAGAGGATTTGGGGCTGTTCCGAACTCACTATGGTATCTTGCTGAAATACGGACACAATGAGTTTAACGTCTAACCTTCATGAAACACAAAAGAATGTTGCGGCTTACCGGCCACTCAGCAGTACATTGGACGCCCCCATATACTGTGATGCTTCCTTAAGCTCTACATCAAGCAATTGGCAGTCCAAATTCCCCTACCTTGAAAATTTCGGGAACTCTTTTGACAAAATTAAGCGGCGCGAAGCTGCAAACCGTCGGTCACTGGTCAGGGACGGCCGACGGCGTGTGTGGAGGCAGTGGCAACGGCGAAGGATCACAACTTGCAAGGCAATCAAAAGGTCATGGCGGTGAAGACTGGAAGAAGTCAGAGTTTGGATGCGAGGCACGAACATGAGTGCGAAGGTCCCATAAGAAGATGGTCTTGGACACACGATGGAAGTTAGACATCAAGACTTCCAAGCACTCAAGTCTCAAGTCTCAAGTCTCTACCTAGCAGCGATTTAGCTGCGTAGACACTCGTCTCAGTCCTATCTGTTGTGAGCGTCCAAGTCTTCACTCACACCTTTCGAGCAGCCCAATCCTCACGACTTGTACCAGCCTGCCTGCCTTGCTTATCTTCGTGATGTCGTCCGGAAAGCTTGTCTCATCTTCATTAGTAACCTGAATATTCATGTAGCCTCGGGTAAGCTTCAGCATCCGTTGCTTCAGACTCGCAGCGTCGCGTCTGATTTCGGATATCTAGAGCAGGTAGTTTGGTCGGAGAGGCACAAGCTGGGTACATATTCTTTCGATTCTGGTGGCCCCCCGGTCCCAATTTTATTGCTACTTGCTTTGTTCTCTCAGCAAACTCTGCCAAGTTCCAATCTACGACTCACGAGTGACGAGTGACGAGAGGCCAAGATACGTAGGTCTTCTTTTGACTGTTCGTGCTGTGTACACGTTTCTTGTGATCTACCTACCGATATTCTGTATGCTACACATCAACTAATTCAATGGTTAGCTGGAAGCAACACACAATTGAGACGAGCGCAGTTCAGACGGAGCTGCAATCAATTCGACAGATATGCGCGACAGAAGTGCACGGAGCTGCAAGTCATGTATCAAGATGTAAACTTTACGACAGCGCAACCAAGATCGCTACTCCTAGGTAAGCGCGTCGTATTAAACACTCGAGCTGTCTGATATACAAATCTCCGGCTTTCGTTTCAAGGAATCACCCGCGATATCTCCCTCAAATCTTCACTTCCACCGCCCGCATCAAATCCCCAACATCAGACTCCTGCTGGGAACGCCTCGCTTCCGACCTGTCCTTGTCTTGTCTTGGTACCAATGTACCATTGAAGTCATCATAAGATGACGCCCTCATCTTATAGCTGGATCCGAAGGAGCGCGCGAACGTCGCGGCACTCGACGTTTCACCTGTCCATGTGTTCGCACGCCACAGCAAACATGGCGACTGATGTTAGCCCTAGTCCTAGTGCATGAGGAGCCCCGGACCAGTCAGTCCCAAGTCAACTGAAAAAGATGACGGGAACAAGACAATTTTTTTTGACAGGCAAGAACATTCGATTGAACTGTTGAGGTGGCACTCGTCAACTCGGTAGCCAATATGCCCTCGGTTGAGGGCTTGGCAGCAGGAAAAGCTGGAGGACCCTTCCATTGCTTCAATGGCATACTCATTGCTTCCTCAATGCCCTTGACGCTCTGCCAGGGCTGCCATCAGAAGCTTGTTGCTCCCGTGGACCACGATGTCGAGAAGTATCCGGTTCAAGACCAATTTCCCCGCACTTTCACACGAGAATCCGCATCACTCGGCATCGTTGTCGAAGTGCGAGGAGATTGCCTTGAACCTGATACATCGTAATTCTAGACGCTGGGCATGGCCGGAGGAATTCGTATAGGGCGTGGCGGACGAGGAGGCTGGACTGGTCAGGGCAGAGTGCCGAGGGATCTGATGAGGATGTATTCGTATGCTATTGAAGCAAATGGAACGTCCTACCTATAGGCAATGGACGGTATTTTGACATTGCCTCTGTAAAGGCGACACTTTTGATTGGTGGCCCTGCATGGCCGGCTTATCCCGCTGCCGATCCAACATCTGCCGAGAGCATAGGTATCAGTTATCAGTTCTCGAGTTGACGAATGCCAACTTCAACAAGTTGAAGTGCTGTGCGGTTGCTGACACAGGTGAAACGGCCAGTGCCGCGCCATTCTCGCGCTCGTTCCAATCTAGCCATAAGATCAAGGCGTCTTCTTTTCATGGCTTCAATGGTTAGTATGTCCCAGGACGAGGCCAGGCCGGAAACAAGACAGGTTCCTGACATTGGGAGTATTGATAGCCTACAGGTAACTCGTCAAAGTTGAGCGAACGATGGGACTGGAGAGTTGAGGTAGAGTCGCGGACTGTTCTGTTGAATCGAAAGCCGGGCTTTTATACAGAATACGGTGTCCCACGCATCCATGTGCGGCGTCCAGAAGTGTCCGATGGCCCATGGGGCACCAGAGTGAGGCAATTACTCCGCACCCGCCTCGCATGATGGCCTCGCATGATATGAGGCCTATCGAGGCGGCCGCAGGGCGAGATGACGACCAAGTAGATTTATGGGGCAGTACGACTCTGTATAGACATGGATACCTGAGAGAGGTACGCTTGGCGGCATTGTTACGGAAAAAAGGCGCAAATTAAGACCAGCATAGGTATGAATGACAAGAAGAATAACACTCGTCATCGTCGTGACCAGACATCGAGCCGCCTTACCATGTGACTCGCTGCCTAACAGCCTCAATTATCGTTCCCTTTGAGGCTGAGGAACTTCATCATGATGCTCGATACTCTGTAGACCTTGTAGTACGAGCGTCGAGGACCCTGAACCCTGTGGCTTTGAAATCGGAAGCTTCACTATCCAACCCCGCGGGCCGCCTCCCATCTCATAGCGCCATTTCTTACCAGACGGTACACCCCGAGGACGTGGACCCCATGTCTTGCTCGCCTATGTCCCTCTCTCCCTATATAAAACATGACATTCACTATCACTTCCATACGTCCGAGCAGGACACAGAATGAACAATCAAGTCTATTCACCGAGCTGAGCTGAGCTGAGCTGAGCCGAGCTGAGCTGAGCCATCAAGCCTCCTCTTCAATGCCATTCCGTACAGTGTAGTCAATCAATTCCAATCACCCCCCTCATTAAGTACAACCATGACGTGGCGTGTCCGTTACGTATTCCTCCCTGTGCCTGTGGTCCAATAAGTGACGCTCTTAATGGTACGGTACCGGTAGATATTGGCACAATTCGTTTTTTTTTTCTCAAGAGCCTTCCATTGTCTTCCGGTTATTTTTTTTATTTTTTTTCGCCTGCTTACTTACTTAAACGCTCTGGTGAGGTCGAGTGCAAAGGAGAAGGAGAAGGAGAACGAGTGAGACGAAGCACGAGGAAAGGCGTCAGAAGATCAGAAGACAAGAGACGAAAGTAGGAAATCATGGGAGGAATCAGTCGCGAGGAAAAGACTAGGAGAGCAGGAACAGGAAGCGTATCAAATCATCTCAATTGGTTCAAGACTCAAGTAAATGAATTATTTCACACCTTGGTACCAGGGGTATACAGTTTGACACAAGCTAGTGGCTTGCATTTGTAAAGAGACAAGTCTGAAAGAGGACAAGAGGTAAACAGGACCGTTAGGAAAGTAAGAGTAAGGTAGGGAGGTATAAGGAACTAAAAGCCCAAAGATTTCGTCTCGTCATGGCTTTCTTTGTGCGCAGGATTGCCTTCTCATCGAGCCCCGTCTCTTCCTTGCGTTCTTCTCAAAGAATCGTTTGTGCTTGATTTAGTTGCGTGTTGGTATTGTGTGATTGTGTGATTGTGTGATTGTGTGATTGTGTGATTGCGTGTTCTTCTACTCTATTGTGCAGCGAGACGCAGAGTCCGAGTTATTGGCCAGATGCAGAGTCTGATTGTAACCAGACGCAGGACACGGCATTGATCAGATGAGATGACCTATTCGTGCCATATCTGCCGCAGCTACACCATATCTGGCTCAGTGAATGCCTAGGCCGTTGACTGGCCTCATGCTCTGGTGGTCATCCTCTGCAGCTTCCTCCAGATTCATAAGAGCCGGCGGGCGTGAGCGAATCTGCTTGGCCTTGCTAAGCGATATCGTCTTTTGCTGATACGTCGTCGTCACAGGCTGCGTGTCATCCCGATCGATAGTAGCCTTCATGAGCGCGGCCATCCACAAACGACCCGTCTCGACACTAGGCAGTGCAAAATAATGAACCATCGGCTTGGTAAAGTTGACGGCTCTTGAAAGCCCAGCTCGTGGCGGGGTAAGTTTGAAGATAAAGACAGATTCGTTGCCCCTTTCAGCTGTGTTGGCTTCGTGGCCCATGGACGCGCCCGCTGCCCCGGTGAGCGTGGCATGGAGGCCCGTGAGCCTCTCGTTACCGGCCGGCAGAACACGGTGGAAAGAAATGTCAATCAGGCCCTTTTCTTGATCATCCTCTTCCGAGTAGTAATAGGCTAGGCGGCGGCCCTTGAGAACGAAGAACCGCGGTTTCCACGTCGTCATGAGGTTGGAGCTCTTCTTCTTCATCCACCCGTAATAGTCGGCGCCCTTTTTGGCTTCCGCGGGGGAGATCTTCTGAAGGCCTCGTGTATAGGCACTGGTATCCTTCTTACCCTTTCGCTTGCTGCTCTTGCTCGAGGAAGGCGTTGCGTTGAAGCTCTTGCCCGTAGCTGGCGAGTCCATCTCGAGACTTGGCTCAGCCGACGCTGTGCTCGATATTGTTCGCCCAGGCGAGTCCATTGCGCCGTCCGGACTTGTCAAGTCCTTGGATGATTTAATCGCAAGTCTGTCAGAGATGGCTCGCATGCCGGGGCGGCCCTTGCTTGTTGGCTTGTTGACCACATTGGTGAGCCAGTCGGGGGTAAACCCTTGCTTCGCCGCGTTGGGATTGAGATTGGGGTTGGCGCTAGCGCTTCTGTTCCCGTTGACATTGACAGGAGAGGACGGGGACCTGAAAGGATTCAGACCAGTATCGATTCTCGTCACTATTGGCACTGGACTGCTACTGTCCTTGGCAGGACGAGCAGGACGAGCTGAATCGGTCGTGTTGGTCGACGCCGTTTTCCTATGCTGCGTCACCTGATACGACTGGACGCCGAAGAACTTCTGGACCGCGGGCGAAAAGGGCGGGTCGCGGAACGAGTCGACGCTGCCGAACCGCGAGTGTCGCGAAAGCGCTGTGGCACTTCGAACACGCTGTTCGTCGGCGTAACTCGACTGCCTTGAATGTCCAGCGGCACTGTCCCGTTTGCGCAAGACATTGCGTCGTCTTCCGTCTGTTTCGGTTCCCGAAAAGTAACCCCGGTCCAAATCGACTGCCGAGTCTTGCAGATCTGGATCTGGACCGGTCATGACGAAGCCGTCTTGCAAGCCAGCCGAAGAGAGCGGGCGCGTAGAAGGTGACTGATTAAAAGCGTTGCCGAGAGTCCAATTGCGGTCAAAGGAAGCCTGCTTCTTGTGGAACGAACTGGTGTTCACCACGATTCCATTTCGTGAAAGAGCCGAGGGTGTTGCCCCATGTTTGGCGCCCATCGGCGCAATCCCTCGAAAGTCGGTGGAAGAATGTCGGCGTGCATGATGAAGATCTCGGATGGACGCGGCAGAAGGACGTTTAGTGTGTTCCGCTCGAGTAGGGCTTTCATGGCTGCCGGCAGAGGACAGCGGTGACCTCAACGCAGTAGGACTGACTTTGGATGCTTGACCAGAGGAACCGCGGTGCGATGACATGCGATTGGAGATGGACGACATCATTGTCGCGGTGTTGGTTCGACTTCTTCCATCTTTGACATCTTCTGATCCAGCATCACTTCCCCACGTCTGTGTCGTGCGCCTCGTGGACGGCGCTGCATGACTCACTTGGTCTTGCAGGGCCTTGATCTTGTGCCACGTTTTTAATCGCCTGCCAACAGAGCCGAGATCAAAGGCCTTGATAAACAATGAGCTCTGATCCATCCCCAAGAGTACTTCGCCGCTGATCTCCTGATCTCGAAATACTTCGCAATGTTGCTTCTCCACTCCAGCAGTAAAGAGATATTCGGCAACCTGATCAGCAGTCCATAATTCGACTTCGGGCCGCTGGTGTTCCTCTTCGTCCTCCTCTTCATCTGTTTCTTCACCTTGTATATAGGACATTCTCCGATCAAGCGGCACACTGTAGTCGCTACCGGAATCATTGGCATCGTGTGGAATTCGCAGGCCACCGTTGCTCGAAGAGCCTCGTAAGTGTGTAATGTGCTCGTTGATCACGTTGAGCGTGTCATTGAGAACCTTGCTATCGTGCGCGTCACTCGGTGGGCGCGTGCGCTCTGTATCAGGCGAACTACTTGCTGTGACACTCGAAATAGCGGTTGTATCTAATTTCGCGAGCTGTATAGGCATCGGTATTGAGCTGCCCTCCAACTCGGGGGTCGGTAATATGTAGGACGACCCAGGAAATGACGATGCAATCTGGGGCGCACTGGCAAAGTCCGAGCCATGTTCGCTGCCGCTGGCTACTGGAATCGAGCTAAACGTTTGAGACGGAGAATAGACGGGGACGTTCTTTGGTGATGGGCGTGTGTAGACTTTTAAAGCTGCAGGTTAGCTACGATCTTGCCATACTCGCACCGCAGACTTGAGCGTACCATGTGGGAATAATCCGGTGTTATTTTTTAAAAGGTGGCGGCCCAAGAACCACCCGTCACCAAATTCATCATCCCGTTCGACGAGTTCGACTCGATCTCCCTTGCAAAGGGTCAATTCATCAGAGCCTCGCGCTTGAAAGTCATCTATAACAGGCACATAAGGTCAGCCAATCAATCTTGCTTCGAAAATACACGTGCACTATATTGCCTCAACATCACACGAAGAGTCAAGACGGGCGAAAGCTCGATGGCAACGGCGAGATTGGCAAGAATCTCCTCGCGGACATGGAGCCAAGACTAGGCGTAGAGTAGTCACCTACGGATTACTATCAAGATGTCTCCCACCTGGGGACGAGGCGGTCGCTCGCCGGCAGGCCGTGTCGCCATGGTTGCCTAATGCCACGAAGAGGGCTGCTATTGATGAGCTCTTTTGCAATTTCCGACGCGAACTAGGAACACGCGTTTAAGGTTTCGATGGCGCCACAGAAGTCGTGTAATAGGCCGTGAATAACTGTCCGATGGCGTTGACGCAGCTCCTGGTCTTGATTTTCCTCAATGCAGCTTCAATACAGAACAGAGACAGGCTCAGGCTCGGACAGGACGGCCGGCGCCATCAGGTCATCAGGTCAGATTGAAGTCAGGCCTCGAAAGGTTGCAATGGATGAGAAGCGTAAACTCTTGCGAGACGGGGCTGCACGGAAAGATTGATTTCTGCGTCTATGTATCGTGCACGAGGAAGGAGGCGCTGATCCGACGGCGATGAATAAGTGCGCTGGGATGTCTCGTTGCAAATCCGGCTTCTGAACGGGGTTGAAGTCGAAGAAGGTACGGCGAATTCAGCGTGTGCTTTTCTCTGGGCTTAGGCGGACGTGGACGTTTACGTGGACGTGGCTCCGGACGTGTCTGAACGTAAGACGATTAATGCGGCGTGCCGACGTGAGATGAATGGTGGAAAACGGAGGTTAAAGGGCGAGCGGAGGATGACAGATGCAAGTGCCAGGGAGGGATCAGGGATGGTAGACGGAGGAATTGACGGAGGGCCGGATGATGGAGCTGATGAAGGGATGGATTCAATGATAAAAGGGCGGACAGTGGACTCCAGCTCACTGTTGTTTGGGCGGCTTAACGTGCGTAAATTCCAATGGCCTTGGAATTTGTACGTACATGTGTACATATAGACATACGGAGTATACATGTACCTATGTACTCCGTACTCCGTACATATACGTACGTCTGTCGTCGATTGCCGGCCGGCCTGCAGCGTGCAGCATGCACTCTAACGTAAATTATGCACATATATACATACAGACACAGTACTCCGTACACTCTGGTCTTCTGAGGCGGACCGCATGAATTCAACCCCCTGGCTCCGCGTGGCTGGCTTTCTTCCTTGAATGATGGATCGTCCTGGCTCCTGAATTGGTGTTGGTGTGGTTGGGCGGGCCAGGCACACGCTCATGGCCCCCACGGAGACAATGCGTCGGGACTCGGGACTCGGGACTCGGGAGCATAAGAATACATACATACCTACCTAGGTACTCCGTACGTATGTATGTACATGTCGGTATTGGACTTCACTGGGTTGGCCTTGGCATTGGCATTTCTACTATGTCTCGTCCATAATTACTGAGGCATATTGTGTTGTCACATCGAGGCGAGCAGACTGGCTGTGGTGGTCCGTGTTTTATCATTTTTCATCCCAGACTCCATTCGCATTATGTACTCTGTGCCGCGGCCTGCGGGGAGCGTCCGTACCTCCATGTACCCGGTCTTCATTGGGCCTCACCAGTCACAAGTCACACCCCCTCCCAGTCGCCTCGTCTCACAAGCTGCCAGCCTGCCACAGACATCATTGGCGTCTGCATCCATGACTAAGGCTGAATGGCTAAAATGATGTTGCAAAGCTGGTTCCGAGCCCGGGCAGCTGGAGCGGCAAGCGCGGCAAACGCGGTAAAGGCGGCAAGGATAGCAGAGGCAGCAAAGGCGGAGGCTGTCGCAGCAGTCGAGAGTCTCGGGACACCGCAGTCAGCCTCTGCAACCCCGCGGGCGTCGTCGTCTCCAAGCCTTCCATCAAGCCCTGCTCGTTTTCTACATCCTGCACGTCCTATCTGTCGCCCTGTCTATCCCGGCTTCTCATCCATTCCCTCCCATTCTGCTTGTTTGGGTGGTCGGACCTTCACAGCTGCCGCCATGCCCGCCCGTATCTTGGATGGTACTGCCATCGCCAAGGCCATTCGCGCCACCATCGGAGCCAGCATTGCCCAGAAGCAGCAACTCAACCCCCGCTACAAGCCATCTCTCAAGATTATCCAAGGTACGTCACTCTATAGCACTTGGCTGCTGTGATACTGCTTTGTGACAGATTACTAACACTACTTTCGTACGCAGTGGGCGACCGTTCTGACTCTTGTTCGTTTAGCCCGACCCATGACGAATTTTGCTCGATTTTCCCTTTTTTTTTTCTGGTTTCTTCTCTATCTTTTTGGTCCTCGTCATGTTTTTCGCTTCCATGTCGATCCGACTTCTCTCCCGCGATGCGACTCATCAAGCGTAGCTAATCCAGCCCGTCGCATCTATAGCTACGTATGTGCGCATGAAGCTCAAAGCGGCCGTTGAGGTACGAGAGAGAAAGGTCCTTGCCGAAATGCTGCTCACTGACACCCTGTCCAGGCTGGCGTCGCTTGCGAACTGATACAATGCCCTGTCGAGATTTCCGAGGTCGAATTGCTGGACCAGATTCGCCGCCTAAATCACGACCCGACGGTCAACGGAATCCTAGTCCAACTGCCACTACCTCCCAACATCTCCGAATACAACATCACTTCTGCTGTTGCCGATGAGAAGGACGTCGATGGCTTCGGTACAAACAATATCGGCGAATTGGCCAAACGTGGCGGTGCTCCTCTCTTCACCCCATGCACGCCCAAGGGTGTCATGTTCATGTTGAAGGAAGCCGGCATTCCTATTGCAGGCAAGACGGCCGTCGTGCTCGGCCGCAGCAACATAGTGGGCGGCCCTGTGAGCTACCTCTTGCGTCATGCCGATGCGACTGTCATCGTCTGTCACTCCAAGACGCAGAACGTGGAACAATATCTCAAGAATGCAGACATTGTCATCGCAGCCATTGGTCAGGCTCAATTCGTCAAGGCTGAGTGGTTGAAGGAAGGAGCCGTTGTTATCGACGTCGGCACCAATTTCATCCCCGATGCCACCAAGAAGAGCGGCCAGCGTATGGTGGGAGATGTCGATTACGAGGGCGCGTCCAAAGTCGCCTCCGTTATTACCCCGGTTCCCGGTGGCGTGGGCCCCATGACAGTGGCCATGCTGCTTCAGAACGTGGTGGAAGCGACCGACTTGTTTTTCGAAAAGGAGAAGCTGCGGAAGACGATTCCTCTCCCGCTCAAGCTCAAAACACCTGTGCCCTCCGACATTGCCATCTCTCGCGACCAGACTCCCAAGCAAATCACACGCATCGCCGCCGAGGTCGGCATTGCTCCGCACGAGTTGGAGCCGTATGGTGCTTACAAGGCAAAGGTTGACCTTGACCTGCTCAAGCGTCTCGAGCACCGCAGAAATGGGCGATATGTCGTGGTCACGGGAATCACACCCACACCCCTCGGCGAGGGCAAGTCCACGACGACCATGGGTCTGGCGCAAGCTTTGGGAGCACACTTGGGGCTACTCACATTTGCCAATGTTCGGCAACCAAGCCAGGGACCGACTTTTGGAATCAAGGGTGGCGCCGCTGGTGGTGGCTACAGTCAGGTAATTCCCATGGATGAGTTTAACTTGCACTTGACAGGTGACATCCACGCCATCACAGCAGCCAACAACTTGCTGGCCGCCGCCATCGAGACGAGAATTTTCCACGAAGACACACAGAAGGATGGGCCTCTCTACAGACGACTTGTGCCAGACAAGAACGGAGAACGAAAATTCGCCCCTGTCATGTTCCGCCGCTTGAAGAAGCTCGGTATCGACAAGACCAACCCCGATGATCTCACCGCAGATGAGATCCGTCGATTTGCCCGCCTGGACATCGACCCTGAAACCATCACCTGGAGACGAGTCTTGGATGTCAACGATCGTCACCTGCGAGGCATCACTGTAGGCACTGCGCCGACGGAGAAGGGTCATTCTCGCGAAACCGGCTTTGACATTTCTGTCGCCAGCGAATGCATGGCGATCCTAGCACTCAGCGCCAGTTTGGCCGATCTGCGCGAGCGACTCGGCCGCATGGTCGTCGCCACCTCCCGCAGCGGCGATCCTGTGACCTGCGACGACATTGGCGCGGGCGGTGCCTTGACAGCTCTCATGAAGGACGCCATCAAGCCCAACCTGATGCAAACCCTGGAAGGCACACCCGTCTTCGTCCACGCCGGCCCCTTCGCCAACATCAGCATCGGACAAAGCTCCATCATTGCTGACAAGCTCGCCCTGAAGCTAACCGGTACTGAGCCATCCGAAAACCACGATGAAGCAGCTGGCTTCGTCGTCACAGAAGCCGGCTTCGATTTCACAATGGGCGGAGAACGCTTCTTCAACATCAAGTGCCGCACATCAGGTCTATCCCCCGACGTCGTCGTCCTAGTCGCCACCGTCCGGGCCCTCAAAGTCCACGGTGGCGGTCCTCCCATTTCGCCAGGTGCACCCCTTGATCCCGTCTACAAGGAGGAGAACATTGACATCCTCCGCGCCGGATGCGTCAACCTCAAAAAACACATCAGTAACGCCAAGTCCTTTGGCATTCCCGTCGTCGTCGCCATCAACAAATTCGCCACAGACACAGACGCCGAAATCGCAGTTGTGCGCGAAGAAGCCCTCTCTGCTGGAGCCGAAGACGCCATCCTGGCTGATCACTGGGCTCAGGGCGGAAAGGGGGCCGTTGATCTAGCGAGAGGGGTCGTGGCCGCGAGTGGGAAGCCCAAGGAGATGACTCTGACGTATGGTCTCGAGGGTACCGTACAGGAGCGCATTGAAGCCATCGGGCAGAAGATGTATGGGGCTGCCAAGGTGGAGTTTAGTGAGCTGGCGCAGAGGAAGGTTGATACGTACACGAAGCAGGGGTATGGGAATCTGCCGATTTGTATTGCCAAGACGCAGTATTCGCTGTCGCATGATCCGGAGTTGAAGGGTGCGCCGACCGGGTTTACGGTTCCGATCCGGGATGTGAGGATGGCGGCTGGGGCGGGATATTTGTAAGTGTTGCGGGATGTGCTCTTCATTTGATTGCGCTTTTTTTTTTTGGCCTCGTTTCCCCTTGTTTATTGCACTTTTGTGTGTTGGATGTTGGATGTTGCGTGTTGCGCGTCGCTTTTTGAGACTAACACGTCGACAGATATGCCCTGGCTGCTGATATACAGACCATTCCGGGATTGCCCACTGCGCCGGGATATCTCAACGTTGATGTTGATACGGAGACTGGTGAGATTGATGGACTCTTCTGAGGGATGTTGCTATGCAATCCATGGGTTCAAGAAGAGCACACGATTTTTTATTGTTACGGTTTTTTTTTTATTCTAAACGCATTTTTGGAAAGACGGAACACGGAACTAGGGTATAGGGGTCTGATATAAGACTAGAGCGGTGCAATGGAAAGGAAGAAGTTGTCTTATACTCAACGTCGTACGACAACCTTCTCCGTCCTAGGTAGGAAAGGGAGAGCGAGATGATGTACTTGTGGGGGAGAATAACACACATATTGGCGTGACGCGGCTTGGAAGGGGCAGTCCATTTTATCATTATTTTTGTCTCATTTAGGTCTTCTCAGCTTTACTGCCGTGGCTCAGAGGCCGAGTATGAAGACGCTTTGCTGAGGTTTGTGCTTGGGTTGTCTTGGTTTTGCATCTTTTCTTTGTTTTGGGACAGCAGCAGGGTGCATGCAGTGATGGAAGGTATGTTAGATGCTTTAACGACATAGATTCAACACATAGTTCTTGATTTCTTTTACAGACGCCATGCGTTCGTTTTACGCCTGCCGTGTTGACGTCGTTGGCCTATTGCCTGATTGGGAGTGGGAGAAGACGAATAGTAGGAGGTAGGTATGTCCATACTTATATAATTGACTATGTTAGCGCAAGACTCAAGAGAGAGTTACACGCGATAGCGACTTGTGTTGGCCTCGTCGCGTATTGCACTGCAGCGGTTGAATAAGCCGCTCATTCGTCAAACCTGCCTCTCGTCATGACTACGGCTGCGACTTCCTGTACGGAGTAAATTGCCCACGGAGTTTGAGAACTTAGAACTTTAGAAGTGGCAAACGCGGGATGCCCCGCTCGGACCCCACCTTTTCGTCCGCCCGTGATGGCTGAATCTCGACTCTTGCAATCAACTCATCGCAAAGGATCAGCGGCACGTCATCATCCTTCTGCGCAGCTCAGCATCGTTGCTGTTACTGAACTGGGACTCACAATCTCCGGAAGCAGTGACAGAATACAGCATTGCTCAGAGTCTCCTCCTCTCAGCAGAGCGCCTCTGATCCCCATCCTGCAACAGCTGAACGTCCCAAGAGCCTATCTTGCACGCAGCACAAGACTCTCTATGCACCAGCAGGGGTCCTACCGACAGCGCATTTGGTGACCAAGTCACGGTTCAGAATGTGTTTCTCATCGAGCTCGTGCTCGAGATTTGATCCGTGCCATAGTTGTCAACCATGGCACCTCTGCCCCAGTCTCAACGATCTCTCTCCGACACAGTTGACGCCGCCGAACGACAAAAAGTGTTAGCGGCCAACGAGACAAGCCGGGCCTTCATTGGTGGCCGCCGGCCTTCATGGATGTCTTCTCTCTCCACCCCCTGCACACCAACTTCACCAGGTCCAGCACGCGTTCAGAAGACGAGGCGAGGACGCGCTGCAATAATCCGAGAAAACAGATCCGCGCCAGTGCTTCCGACAGCTGTCATCTCGAAGCAGAGTGCGGCGGCTACAGGAGAAATGGGCCTTCTCCCAAACCTAAGGTATAGTCCTGCTCATGTCGCATTTTTTCTGTGCCCCTCGACCGGACCATCAGTGCTCAGCTCGGTATAGAAGCTCAGCTTTCGCGACAGTGGCAACTCACAAACCGTCGCGTTTACTAAAGAAAGTAGTAGCGAACTCCCCTCTGGCACATTGCCTCCATCGCAGGTCCCAACCACCTCAGAAGATTATGTTTTCCGGCCGGGCGCAAAGATGGCGGCAGTTGGGAACGGTCAACGCCCGGTGAAGCCAGTCGACTCTTTACGGACTGCTGTTTTCCTTGATGAACGACGGAACGCTTCCGTTGCCGACCCCGCGAATTCCACGGTAGAGCCTTTTTCGGAAGTCAACCATGAAAATCTGACGCGGCTTCCCTCGCTTGCTTCAAGTCCAACCGCCATAGGGGGACCATCCCGAGAGGATCCAGAACACGATGGCAACGGCCCGCATCCTCCTGGGCAGTTATCTGATCCTTCCCGAGTTCAAGTCACGGCTCCCGTCAATCAAGGCTCCATCAGTCCTCGGTCGATGAACCCTCGTGTTCGAGGCATCTCCTCCTATGCTTCGCCCCGACTAAGCCACCCTGATAAGGCTCCTACGCGGATTCGAACAAAAAGTCCAACCAAAAGTCCAGCACAGGCTCCAAGACAGACTCCAAGACAGACTCCAAGACAGACTCCAAGACAGACTCCGACACAGACTCCGGCACAACTTCCAGCGCAAGCTCCAACACGACCTTCAACACGAGTTCCATCACAGGTTCCATCACAACCTCCTCCAACACAAGTTCCAACGCACCCTCCTCCAACACAGGTTCCAACACAGGCTCCAACACAGGCTCCAACACAGGTTCCAACACAGGCTCCAACACAGGTTCCAACGCAGGTTCCAACGCAGGTTACAACGCAGGTTCCAGTGCGCAATCTGTATGGCATCTGGCGATACAGCATCTTCCAGCGATTGGCAGAGCCAGCATGTGATCGCAATACGCTTACTGACGTTGAGAAGTGGAGATACGATAAGCTTGCAGAAGCGTGCCAGCAGGGCGACTTCTTCTACATCCATTTTCACCGAATACTGTGTCGATGGTCGATAAATTCAACGCACCCGTTGGCGATGTCGCTCAACAATCCGAACTTGAATAATGCTCTTAGTATATTACAGCGATTGCTGAGACCTGCTCATGAATTGAGGTCACACCATAACGAATGGTTTATTCGATTCCCTTGGAACCCTTATGACCCGTCAAAGCTTTTCCAGTTTAGCAATGAATGCGACCAAGGCGTATACAAATTTCTGAACACGTTGTCACAACTATGGGACCAAGTGCTATCCTTTGTAACCCGGAGACGGTTCCCCCTGTTGGTTCATGAGTTGGCCTATACACTAGAATGTCCATCTGAGATTCTACGCCTTGCGCTCTTCACTGCGAGTTGCCTATTTTTGGGACTGAACAAAGGGGGTGAGAGTGTCGAACTGGCCTCGATATTTCAGATGGACACGCAAAATGAGAATTTAGCTGCATGTGGCAAGTCCAGCCCTGGGGACTTGGCTTGCAGACGACAAGCCGTTATCACACAGTATCGTAGAGCTGTTGATAACCTAGCGACGCACCAGAGTATAATCCAAGGTATGTGCCCTTCTTAACAGATCTGATCTCGTGTAACGGTTCGTCTCCGTGTATGCTAATTCGCGTTTGCCCCATGGTTCAGCCAACGAGTCTACCTCGCCTTCAATGCTGACCCCTACTTCAACGCCTGTTGCGTACCAACCCAGTGAAGTGTATGTTGCTTTTGTGGACAGAGTCACGTCAATAATAGTAAATTTGTACTGACGAATACTCAAACTTTCGGCTTTAGACCGCCCGTGCCCGTAGACTGGGCCCTTCCAAAGCCCTTCAGCGGAACCCAAGCCCGACACGATAGTCAACTCCTACTTCAGCAAGCTTTCCCCGCCCAAACATCTATCCATGTAGGAAGTCCACTAACTCCTCATGGTGGGAGTTTCAGCATACCAAACGGATACATGCCGTCGCTGCCTTCTGGCCAAATGCCTGCTCCGAGCGCAGTCAGCGCATCACCATCTTATGCAACGCAAGCTGCATTCGGCGGAGGATCTGGTTGGCCGGCGTCAGCTCTACCGTCGCATAACACGTCGCAGACGAGAGGGGGAGATTTACGATTGCATGGCATGTCGCATGGCATGTCCCAAACACCCAATATGCCGTCTTCCGCCGCTTCCGTGACGCTGCCAAATGTGCCCTCATCGCGATCGAGTACCGAGGAAAACAAAGGCTATTCGACCTTGCCTCTCCCACAAGGCCGGTATCCTCTCAGCCCATACAGCTGGACGTCTGTCCAGTCTGGTCTTCATTTAGTCAGGCTGCGAAGTCCTGATCGGACGAATCCTGCTGGAGATGGGACTCGATATTACCAATTTGTGAGCGGCTTTGCCCTTGACCCGACGCCCATCTACCCACGGAGAGGCGTGCAAAGATTTGAATTCACGGTCACTGCGGATGACTTTTCTATCAAATCGGGCCTGAAACGCACAGAAGACACCGTGGCGCATCACTTCAAGCACGGCAGTCTTCGTTATCGTCTGCGATTGATACGAGGACACAAAACAAAGCGCGTCATTGATCGAGGTAGCTGGTTGGCTTCGCCTAGCATCTGGCCTGCCGAGATCTACCTCTTGTTCAACGACGGACCGGTATATCCCAGGAGGGGACATCATTTTCACCATGATATCCCCATTGAGCTCACGGACTTGTTACGAGAGGGTCTCAACACGATACGCGTCAGCTTACCCAAGGGCCCTGATGGTTCTTCCACTGAGGAGGCAGGGTATCATCTTGCTGTTGAGAGTGTCGTCACCATGGATCATGCATCGACTGTGGATATGATTTGCAAGGGGCAGAGAATTGGTCCAGAGGAAACTTGCCGCGAAATCCAGCGGCGTATGCAAATGGCGGCATCAGATGACGTCATTGTGCAAGATGATTGTTTGTGTATATCAGTAACGGATCCCTTTAGTGCCAGCATGTTCCAGATTCCCGTCAGGGGATCAAGTTGCAAGCACATTGAATGCTTCGACCTGCAGACTTGGCTTCAGACACGCAGCAGTAAGAGCTCGCTTAGTCGAACTGAGCCTTCATTAGCGGATGGCTGGAAGTGTCCCATATGCAATGGAGACGCAGCGCCTCCAAATCTTCGCGTCGACGAGTATCTCGTGGACGTGGAACGGGCGTTGCAACTCGCTGGCCAGGTGCGAACTAGGAGCATTTCGGCACATGTGGACGGGAGCTGGACCGCGAATGAAGAGCCTGGTAGTGATAGTGATGACGACGAGGTACAGGGCAACAAGAAGAGATCGCAGCTATCACCGGCTACAAGAATCGAGCGAGAAGTTATCGAGATCATGTCTGACTGATGGAGCATAGCTGAATGTTCCCATTTCTGACGAGGAGGCTATTGGCGCATCCTTTTTTTTTTTCCTTTTTTTTTTTTTAGTATGATGCCTCCCAGGCGGGGGCGGCACTGGGACGAAGGATATTTTGGATGAAGCGACGGGCGTTCAGATATCAACTGTTTTATGGAGTCTGGCTGAAACCACAATGTTATCACGGGCACTATGCCCATATTTGGAAGCAGACTTGGCTTTGTCTCTTTGAACTGCAAGGACAGTCATCAAGCATGTATCCTACATATCCGCTTCCTACATACTTGCAAGTCGCACAGGCAACACTGTAAATCAAATTTACATCTTCGCCGCAACAGCTCTCCTCAACACCAACCCCGTCACCCTTTCCAACTCCGCCACCGCCTCCTCCGTTCTGCCCAACTGGACCTTGAGCGTCCGAAACCCATGCCTCTTCGCCGCCTTGAGATTCTCCCCAATATCATCCAAAAACAAAATATCCTCGCTCTTCACCCCAGCTATCCAGCCATTCTGGATGCCCCTCTCCGTCGTGGCATGGTCCTTTGCAAACGCATCTAGCATTTCCACCGCAAGGGTATACATTCTGTCTTCGGGTTTCCGGACCCCAACATGCGCGGAGGAAATGAAGACGTCGAATCGCCTCCGCAGAGGATGATGATCTTCAACATCCTGTCCTTCAAGCCGTCGATGCAGGGGGTGTCCCTCCGGAAAGACGACCGTGTTGCTTAATGCGCCGAGGATGTATTTCCCGCTTTGCTTCAGGATGTCTAGCGCGGGGGCCATCCAGGGGTCGGGTTGTTGGGCGAGGGTCATCATGTTTGTGAAGAGCTGTTGGGTGTTTATTCTGGGGAGAGGGGGGATAGTATTCTGTGAAGATGAGGAAGAAGATGAAGATGTAGGAGAAGAGGAAGATGAAGATGGCAGAGCAGAGGGGGACGAAGAAGGAGAAGAAGAAGAAGGAGAAGGAGGAGGAGGAGGCGGCGTCTTGGCGGCAGCCTGGCGGGCGTGAAACTCAACCCAGTTGTCTGGACGGTGCAAGTCCAAGGAAAACGCAGTGAAGAAGGCTTCGTTGAGGGGGATGGAGCCCCGTTCGAGGTTGTGCCATGCGCCGTGTGGTTTGGACCGAGAGATGGAGTAGTTGATCCAGCCGGGGGGGATGGAGTGGGCAAGTTCGTAGTCTAGGATGGCTTGCAAGGGGGAGAGGACCTGTACATGTATGCATGAAGTGGTTGAGGTTGGTTGTTAGAGACGTTGTGCTACGTATTGGCTCTGGAGTTGGTGGTCTTGGTAGTCGGGGGGGGGGGGGGGGGGGGGGGGGGGGGGTTGAGAGTGTGAAGATGAGGTTATCTGTGGTTGGGGAAAACGTACACACACGCCGCCAATGTCGAATAAGAGCACTTTTGGCTGGGAAAGGGTGGTCATCTTCGGGACTGGTTTATGAATTGGAGTGTGTCTCTATGAAGGGTCTTCAAGAAGCGAAGGGGCTTTGACGCTTTGCACTCGTCTTTACATGAGTTGGACCTGATGTGTGTGTATGGAATATACCTATGCATCGCGGCGCAGGGTAGTGACATGCGGCGAATTGATACTGTAACCGTTACCTCGGCCCAGGGTGGGTCTGAATGGAAGCCATGATGCCGCCGGCCGGGCGGCAGAACATGGGACGGGTCACAAATCAAGGACAGTCAGATATGTAACCCCAAATCAGTGTGCATAGGTACTCATGAGCAAATCAGTGTGCATAGGTACCCATGAGAGGCCGAATTCTCGACCCAGCGCCTCCAATCCTGTCACGATTGGTTGGAAATTGATAAAGGCTACGTGGAATACCGAGCTATGACGAAGAGTATTCAACTGTGCGAGGCTGTTATGAGGGCGTAAGTATCATCACCTCATGCGAACTCGGGCATATCTTCAAGTGAGTGCCGATACAGACCAGCAGCGGTGGCTTCATCGAGGCACTCGTTGAAACATAATCGACCACCTGAACGGCTTGTACCATAGAAGAAGCATATCCGGAGTTCGAGATGCTTCTCATGATACTGAAAGGAGAGGGATACACCGTCTACTTTAGGTCCCTTTCATGTGTTCCGAGACAAGTCCTCGAGGACACATTGGATATGTCGCTGGATATGCAGCCTCCAACATGTATCGAATGTGCATTCCAACTTTAGACAAGACAGGGTGACGATCACAAGGAATGTGACCTCCAATGAGAGCAAACTCTACGATGCGGCAACAGAAAGCGACGAGCGTGGAGTCGCAGTCCGTCCAAGAACCAGAATATCTATCACAATCTTTACAAGTCAACACATCAGCAGTTGACGAACTCAATGAGACCATGCCGCGATGGGTAACTGGCTTGTATTCAAGAAACATGATGTTGAACCCCCAATGAACTCCGCAAGTACGTTGTTGTTTCCCACCCATCCATAACAAAGTGTTTTGTCCATCCAGTGCTCGCACTGCACAGCACCAAACTTGCGGGTTCACTGGGATGTCCAGGACTACACCGAAGCTACAACGGTGAAGTGGCTAATCGTCATCGAAGATGAGTACGGCAGGAAGAGGATTCGAATGATTTGAACAGGTCGACTGCCACACAATAATAACTCCCCGCCAATTATGCTCCATTTGTGAAATCACAGAAAGATCGGTTCGAGTGCTGAATGATGACTCTGGAGTTATTCGGTGTTGCAAGCGGTCTCGGAGTGCGCAAAGCGAACTCCCTCATCCAACAGTCTCATCCCCTCCTCGAGTCCCCGTTGGCCACGTTTCAACCCCATTGTTGGGGGAAGCATTGTATCTTCTTCACCATGACTACTGCAAACTCACATCACGCGCACATCAACTTATACGCAGTCATGATGGTCGATCGCTTGGCCCACGAACGCGCGATATCGCACCCACCAGAGAGCCGTCAGGAAACGGGCTGCTTATCCATCACGTGAGTCGTGCCCAACCAGGCCACCGCCTTTACCCTATCGGCTGGTCGTTGCCGCACAAAGTGGAGACGGCACAGGGGAATGTCCCCCGGGCCCCACACCTAGGGCTCGCCAATTTTTCGAATTTTCCCAAAAGACAGTGAAGAGTGAAGAGAATGCCCCACTCGAATTCGTGCCCACACCACTTGTGTCCAAAACCACACAGCCTTCACTTCCTTCCCTTTCTCTTCATCCATCAGTCAAGCCGTCGTTGGTCAAATTCGTCAAAATGGTAAGTTGAGAATATGTACATGGCCTATCAACAGAATCTTGTTGTGTCCTTTGGCAATGCAAGACCATCTTGCTTGACAAAGGCACCGGATGCTGCAATATGAAATTCGTGCATATACGCACAAAAAACGTTCAATGGCAGAAATGTCGGCGAATTTTGCTCGGATAGAGTCACCGCAAGTTGCTTCGGAAGGAAACGAGCAAGTCTGAAGCGCAAATTGCTGACTCGGGGAATGTTTTTATGGAATTAGGTTTTCCACAAAGTTGTTAAGAGCAGCGCTTACTACAGGTACGTTTGTCTTGCCCGGTTGTCAATCTCAAGAACGGCCATCGTGTGGGCTGTGATGAGGCTATGGATGAACTACAAGTTCCCTTAATAGGAAGCTAACGTCTCGCAGCCGCTTCCAAACCAAGTACAAGCGCAGAAGGCAAGGCAAGACCGACTACTACGCTCGTAAGCGCCTCATCACCCAGGCCAAGAACAAGTACAATGCTCCCAAGTACCGCCTGGTCGTCCGCTTCACCAACAAGGACATCATCATGCAGATCGTGTCGTCTGAGATCACTGGCGACAAGGTCTTCGTCTCCGCCTACGCCCACGAGCTGAAGGCCTACGGCATCAAGCACGGTCTCACCAACTGGGCCTCCGCCTACGCTACCGGCCTGCTGATTGCCCGCCGTGCCCTCAGCAAGCTCGGCCTCGACAAGGACTTCATCGGAGTTGAGGAGGCTGATGGTGAGTTCACTCTCACCGAGGCTGCTGAGGTCGACGATGGCGAGCGCCGCCCCTTCAAGGTCTTCCTCGACGTTGGTCTGGCCCGCACCTCGACTGGTGCCCGTGTCTTTGGCGCCATGAAGGGTGCCTCGGACGGTGGCATCCTCGTCCCCCACTCCGAGAAGCGATTCCCCGGCTACGACATGGAGTCCAAGGAGCTCGACGCCGAGACCCTCTCCAAGTACATCTTTGGAGGCCACGTCGCTGAGTACATGGAGACCCTCGCCGACGACGATGAGGAGCGTTACCAGAGCCAGTTCCAGAAGTACATTGACGATGACGTCGAGGCTGATGGCCTTGAGGAGCTCTATACTGCTGCCCACGCCGCCATCCGCGCCGACCCCTTCAAGAAGGCCGACGGCGAGGCCCCCAAGAAGACCAAGGAGGAGTGGAAGGCCATTTCCAAGAAGTACCGACAGACCAAGTCTTCCAAGGCCGAGAAGCAGGCCCGTGTGCAGGAGAAGATCAAGGCCATTCTGGCTGATGCTTAAGCGCTCTGTATGCGATGAACAAAGAGTGCTAGGCAATTTAAAAATGAATATGACGCTTTTTTCTTGTTCATATCACGCTACGATTTTCTTAAGGGTTTTTTTTTTGCGCGACACCCGAATGGGCATGGTTCGGAGGAGTTTCAGGCTGGGTAACGGGCTCACGGTTCATCAAGTTTCGTAATTCCAATGAAATGAATACCAACTCTTTCGGGGCTGCACCGCACTGATATGTGTTGCGCGTGACATGGTGCTTGCAATGGTGTCTTGATGAAGCAGGCGTGACTACAAATTGGCTCGGCCGTTTATGACCGCGCATGACAGCCATGTAGTATTTCGTTTCGCTCTCATCAGGTTGGCATTCTGCTTCGCTCTCATTCTTCTTTCCAGAGTGTTGTAACTTGGGACCTTCGGAGAAATAACACAAAACGCCACATTGCCCACCTAGACCCTCTTGGATCACCACACGTTCGAACTTAGGTCACACATAATCTGGCCATTTCAAATGCCTTCAAAATTCGTCATTGAAATAGAGTCTATAGAATCACGAGGCTTAATTATCTGAATGCATCAACGTTTTGTATCCCACCCGTTGGAGTCTATTCACCGCCTGAAAATGACGAGGCACACTGTCGACAAGCCTATTAACAAGCTCCATGCCATCCCGAACATTTGTCGCACTTTTTTCAAGGTGCTCCAATTCGGCTTGGTACTTCGTCACATATGCGCCATGTTTGGGACCCGTACAAAGATTTGCTCTGCCAGGCATGAGCAGAGGTTCTCAAGGGGGATTCAGGTCAGGGCTGTAGGTAAATATGTGGCGGCCAGTCCAGAGGAGTCATCCGTAGCTCCTGAGACTACTCCTCGCGAGGCAATGGCTGCGTGAACCGGCACATTGCCGCGCATAAATAAGACAGTGTCACTATTGTTGTTGAGCATGATTGGAACTCGAAAGGTACATAGTCTTCAGTGTGATCACGGCAAATGGAGGTTTGTGACGCCGCCTCTCTTTGAGCCGTACCCTTGATTAATCGGGTCGCATCTTGGTCTCAAACGTCAATTGTAACTTGTCTCTTCTTGGTGGGCATGCCGAAGAAGATCCTGTGCTGGCTCAGCCTGGATCCAACCAGTCTCTCTCCAGACGTGGCTCACCCTTGATTCTTGAGGGTATATTGTTGGGCATCGTACGAGAGGCTTTGGCCATATGTATAAAACTTTTCACCCTCTTGCTCAGTTTTAGGTAGGGAGGTTAGGGGAGTTTTATTCTTCAGTTCTAGTTGTCAAGTCTTGTAGTAGGCCGGGGAGGACTGCTTCCTTTTGAGTCTCTATCGTCGATCCTCGTCTTTGTGTGTTGCTGCAGGACCTTTGCTGCCTTTTTGCATTCACCACCTAGGTATGTAGTACCTATCCATTATTTATTACTCCCCTTGTACATAACCTCTCTTCGATGCGCAGGTGTCCATCCGGGGGCCCTTCCGGGGGATGCCTGCGGCACGCTGCCGCCTGCGGTGGACCTGTTCTGGGGGATTATAGGGGCCCGTCACAGCACTGTCAGGCACCGCGGGATGGCCTCAGCTTGTGGCGGGCAGGCAGGGCGGGGATGGGGGGGCGGCCAATCAGAGGGATCGGACATTTTTTTTTTTCAGAACAGAGGATTCGAATTGATGATGTACTCCGTACTCTCTGTCGCACCAGTTCCTGGGCAAGCGCCGTCCGTGGCCTCCAGTGTGGCAATCCGGCTGGTCCGGCAGTACAGTAGCAATCAGTTGGGATCGAATACCCCGGCAAATAGGGCTCCTTTTGTGTGAGATTTGAGTACCTAAGCCAAAGACTAAAGTCCCAGGACAGCTTCTGTTCAGCGCTTCCCTGTTCCATGAAAGCCTAAAAGGGCTAGGCATAATTGAGCCACGTGCTCTAGCCTCTATTACCTGTCCCGGACTTCCGGTAAGTAAATTTAGGTTGTCCGCATCGTCCAAACTTGAGCTTCATTTATTAAGGTCTCCCGACTCCCGAGAAGGTGGCTTTGAGCCTTTGTCTGATAATCTGATCACTCTCATTGGGCTCGGTTTATGCCCCAGCCGCCTGCTGCCAGGCAACCTCTTGATCCTGAGGATTCCTGAATCCTGACCCCAGTTCACCACCCTGTGGGTCATGGAAGATGAGGCGGATCAAGCCTCGCGCTAATGATAAATCCAGCTTCGCTCAATTTCTACCTAGTTGGTACCTATGTATGTATGTATGTATGTATGTATGTATGTGTATGTATGTATGTATGTATGTATGTATGTGTATGTATGTATGTATGTATTTATGTATGTATGTATGTACATGCGCACAAGGAAAAAATGAGATGAACGAGGTCGGACTGTAACAACTTGTTAGGGATAAGTCGCCATACGAGTAAATGATTGTGCGGAGTACAGAGATGTACGAAGTACGATTATACATAATACTCCGTAGATTTTCAAGACTCTAGCAACGCAGAATTCTGGCTCTAGAGTCTCGTTGTCTATTGACTCTGAGGAGCGCTGCTACAAACCAGGCATTTCTCAGCCACACCACGTGACCGCTGTAGATTCTGCGCTACCCAACGTCTGCTCGCACTTTTCCCACTTCTTTCCCTTCCCCCCTTCAGCCTATTGTCTTTGTCAATAGAGCTTCAATCGCCTGCCCATGTGCCCGCTGCGACCAGCTGTGACGTGTCATTTGACACAGAGCGGGAACATAATCAACGGGGATGTACGGAATAAAGGGTTCAAAAGAGCTGACACAATTCTCCCGAGCCCTCGCGACTCGCGAGCCTCAAGGCTCCCCCAGCGTCCCGGCAGAACCCTCGTGTCATGGAACGAAATTAGCCCAAGCAGTGTGATCTAGCGCGGTACCTGGAAGTACCGAGGATCCGAATATGTACTCCGTACCTAGGTATGTACCTAGTTAGAGATTGGAGCCAAGGTCATAATCCTTGGGCGATGAATGCCCTGGCCCCTCGCATCTCAATGGTGGAGCCTGGGGGCCAGAGAAAAAGATATCTAGGTATGTATGTATGTATGTACCTATTCACCCACTGATCCTGTCTCTGGGCTTTGCCTAAACTAATGATCGAAATTCGAATAGGAACGGATGCCAGTCGTGAGTCACTCGTGACTCGTCAACTCTTTCCACTATGTAACTATTTACCCAAGATATCTGCCTGTGTATTCCTAGGAGCCAAGGAGCTACAAAAAACCCGCCCTCAAATCAGGTTTATTTATACGGTGTATGTACAAGGGTCAAGAATACCTGCTCATGCATTTGAAATGGGGGAAATGTATTCGGAAAGGTGAAGACGGTATTATATAACAACCACTGCGCTCCTGGGTCGTACCAAGCCGTAGGCTGCCCCACGCTTTTCACAATTGCCTCTCCGAGTCTCGCCTCCAGCCAACGTGTACACCTTTCCACCTTCACAAATCATCGACACATTCTCTCCGAAACAGTCCATCACTATGCACGCCCTCAGCCTCTTGGCCCTCCTGCTGCCCCTCGCGGCGGGCAACAAACACTATCAGTGCAATTGCATGTCATGGACTGCGGGCCCTGGACAGAATTGGATCCACGACGCGACGCTTAGCCATTATGTTTGCCACCACTATTATGGAAACGATGTAAGTGTTTATGAGTTGGAACCTGAGGCCATGCCGTACATGGTGCGAACAAAATAGGACATATGCTGACCAAGTTCTTTCATTTTCTGTCATACAAAGGCCGTTTGGAACGCCAATCAAGGACTTGTAAGTGCCTCAAAATCACGTTCCGGCCCAAACGCAAGACGCAGACACATTTGAAGAGAACAACTATGGATACTGATGCCCTTCTTTCTAGTGTTTGGCGAAACCGGGCTATAAATTCGATGGTCAGCCTTGGGAGAACAACTGCAAAGACGCCATTTCCGGCTTCTACCCGATTTTGACCGATGAGTACGGCAATGAGTCGCTCGATAGAACCAGGAAAATCGTAGCCGGGGCAGCTACAGGCTGGTGCCCTGATGAGCTACAGTAAGATGCACAGCGAGGACGAACGAGTCTGTTGAGTGCCGGTGTCATGTTAAGAACACAATGATTTCCTGTATTTGTTGCCTCAATAGCTTGAGACAGCAGCGCGTCTGTGACTATATTACCACCGTTACTATTTTGGCCTTCCACGTTGTATGCATCTCTGTCACCTTCCAACTTCGCATTTTCTGCGCTTTATACTTGCAGCGTCAATCTTCGGCTGGCTTCAGTCGCTGGCGGCAACACAAGGATACATGTATGATGTGACCCTTGGATCCCCGTTGCCGTCACGTGCTGCTATGTTCGCGTGATGAGAGTACATTCATACCTATATTCTACATGCTTCCACAAACATGTTGTACATTTTCGAAGACTCCAAGTTCGGGGCTTCAAACACGTGAAATATGAGGCTGTCCTCGTGCAGAGCCCAGCGGGATGCCAGCCCCGAGCCAACAACAATTCACTCACCTCTGCTGTGGTCAAGGAATTGCTGCGACAGCAACGAGCTTGTGTAGAACTGGGCGAGCTCGTTTGATTAGCGGTAAAATAGGAGGTACCTGCTGGGGTTTGGGTCGATAGAGATCGGAGTCTCCGACCGACGACTCCGGGGGTTCAGGTACATATAGGTATGTACGGAGGACATAGGCACGTACATACCTACGTACCTATGTATGTACCTACTCCGTACAGGCTACATTAGTTCTAACGCACGTAACTACACCGTACACCGTATACATATATGCACTCCGCATGGATATATACCTACTTCAGGTACATACCTACACCGTATGTGTACTCCGTACATGGGTATGTATTCGGAAATTCCGACTTCTGGCCCCCTAGCACGTGAAATATCAGGCTATTCTAGTGGAGAGCCTAGCAGGACGCCCGCCCTGAGCCAACAGCAACTCATTCACATCTGTTGGGAACTTCAGATCAAGGAATTGCTGCGACCGCGACGCACACATTTGGCGGTGATAGGTAGGGGTACCTGGTAGGGTTTTTGGGTCGATAGAGATGGAGTTACTCCTTATACCTAGGTATGTAGTCCTCCTCGGACTAAATGTACGGAGTACACATGTACGGCCAGGCAGTCATATCGCACTTCTCGCAAGTCATCGCAAGGCCAGTCTGAAATTCTGAATGGAATCACGCCTCACTACATACTATGTTTGTAGTCAGAGTTCATTCCGCTAATTGTTCGTGCCACTCCAAGTCACGAAGGCTGTGTTGGCCACGTGAAGTGAGGTGAGCTCCGGCCCGCCCGGCGCCAAAGAGATGGCAATCGGCATATTTAAGAACGAACAGGGATAGATCATACGGAGTATGTAGATCAGACGACTACACGTAACTACATACATACATACCTACATACCTACCTAGGTACATGCACATGATTACGGAGCACATGGAGAGGTACGGAGTATGATGTACACACATACTCCGTAGGTGCCTATGTCTCGCTAGGAGATATATCCGCACACACCTATCCCCACGAAACGCGGCGGCGTAGCGATAGGCGTGGCGAAAGCGTTCGTGACAGAACTGTCGAAATGCCTCCGAGTTGTCACGACTCACCGGAGCGTACAGAGCTACCCCTCGCAGCATTCTTGAAACCAAAGCCGCAACCCCGCCAATTGACCTACAATACCTCGATCACTTCCAACGCCGCTTCTATGACAGGATTGCATCGAATGGCATGGGCGAGAAGATACGACAAGCTTGCGCGACAGTAGCAAACCACCTCCGCCGACGCCAGCGCCGCAATATGGCGACGAGACCGCCGATCGGACCATTCGCCGGCCGTCCCCCTCCGGATCCGGGCGGGCTCCAGCCGAAAGAGATACATACATACATACTAAAGCGCGACTGGAAGGACTCAGGAGCGATGGGAGGCGGACAGAGCAGCAGCAAGTTGCAACCCTCCACGGCCGAACTCGCGATTAACTTCCAGTCGACTAAGAAAATGGTAAGGCTCCATCGCTCTCTGCTCACTTTAGTATTTACCCTGACGAAGTGGCTGATTACCAAAAACCGGCTACACCGATTCGCATTGGCCTCCAAACCACGGAGTAATATTCGTAAAAGTGCCTGAATTGACCACGGGACCGGGCCCAAGGACGGGAATTGATGGTGGCACATAGGTTTTCCCCCCTTGCACTAGGGATTTTCCTGTGCAGCTTATGTACATAATATGTAGATGTGTCGCACGGGGGGCCAGGGGACCTCAAAGCGCGCTCTTTGGTGCAACAAGATGTATGCACTAGGTAGACATTAGGCTCACTCCTGTCTAGACTCTAGAGTACCCTACAAATTCAATCAATTCATTAGTACTTCGTACACACAGCAAGAGCCTCGTGTTACACGTACCACCCGTGCACAAATTAGTGTACTCAGAGAATCCTACCAACTTGACTACAATGCCATGTGTCACGCAAAACGCGATACCAAGCTCATTCTAGCGCTGAACTCCTCGCCTGAGCACTAGTGAGCAGTGAGTGACGAGTCAACAAGTTACAAGGGTCAACGATTGCGTTACCCGATACGGAGCTCATGTTTCTGCCAAAATGAACCGGAAATATGAAATCAGAATTGTGTATAAAGCCGTTGCGCTCGCTCGTCGTCAACTTCCTCCATGTCACAGTGCATTCTCAAACCCTGTTTCCAGCTAGTTCATACACTCGTCCACCTTGTCACTCCATCGACACATCCTTCTTCGAAACACTCAACCACCATGCACGCCCTCAGTCTTTTGGCTATCCTGTTGCCCCTCGCGGCGGCCGACACTCACAACTGGTGCAGTTGCCAGTCATGGACGGCAGGACCACAGGCGCAATGGGGTGTCAACCAGATGCTCTCCTACTTCGTCTGCTCCCAGGACTACAAGGGCGTGGTACGTAGACTGATGAGTTACGATCTGAAACCATGCCATACATGGTGCGAACAAGAAAAGGACATATGCTGACCAGGTTCTCTCAATTTTTGTCTATAATAGGCCAAGTTCAACGTCAATACCAATCGTGTAAGTGCCTCAAATTCATGTTCCCGACCCAAACGCAAAGACGCAGACACATTCGAAGAAAATTATAGAGACTGATGCCATGTCTTCTAGTGTGAGGGGCAGAACGGCAATAAGCTTGATGGCGATACTTGGGAGGGCCACTGCAAAGCTGCTGGTCGGGGCTACTTTCCCATTACGATGGAGGGTTACGTGGACGCCAGAGGGACGCCTCTCCGTGTCGACGAAGCTGTGGGCCTCTGCCGATAAGGTGTAAAACACATACCAAGGATACATGAGCGTGTTGAGCATTGAGCGTCGAGCTCATGTGCATGTTGAGACGCGAGCATTGTCGTCATGTATGATGTCCCGCATTTGTGCCCTCATGATTTGAGATAGCAGCGTTTCTGTCACCTCTGTGACCACGATACCATTATCACTATATCTTGTTTGCATCTCCGTCGTCTTTTCAACTTCGAATTCCTCGTATTTTACATACACTATACAGCTTCAATATTCGGATGGTTACACCTGAAAATCTATCATTGGCTATGCCAACTCAGTCAACTAAGACAGTCAAAATTGGTGTCTTTCCATTAGTAACGCTGAACTAATTTGCAATGATTACTGAAAGATGGGGAAGTAAAGCGAAGCTTTACATTTACGCCAAAGTTCCAGGGTTTGGGGGGGGGGGGGGGGGGGGGGGGGGGGGGGGTGAGAGGGGCTGGGTGGAGAAGGAGAAGTTCGGACGCTCCAGAGTTTATGTAACGTTGTAAAGCGCGTGCGCAACGAATGGATGGTTCGTCCAACTTGCGCCGCCCCTGCCAAGGCTACGAAATTCCAGTCTCTTCGTACATATCTTCGACTGGGAGCTTCCTTTGCCACCTCTAGGCCTCGTGAAACCACTCGACATTTCTGCGCCTTCCTGCCGGTCGCATTGCCGCTGGATACCTAGGTACATAGGTATTTCGACTGGTTTCCGCTGCGTCTTGAGTCTTGACTCTTGAGTGGTTGGCGGCCCTGCTCCACCTGGCTCCACTATTTGTTACATATGTTTGTGCCTCTTCGCCGGACCCTCGATGGATGCAAAACAGGCTCGCAACTTACCATTCTTGCTGCTTCTTCTGTAAATCTGCACTCGAGGCGGCTCTTTCTTGTAATACCAGTGCTCATCGTCTTCATCAAGCGTCGTACTTTTTTCTAGCCTTTCAGTGCACCTGATTTGCCGACGAGGCTGATTGACCACCTGCACCTGCTGCGACCGGCCATCGTGAACTGTGAATCGTGAATCGCGTCGTCGCGCCATTGAAAAAGCGAGGACACCTTGAGCCAACGAATCGGTCGCAAGCGATTATCGAGATCGCACCTCTCCTTGACGGTAGAAGTCTATCCCCGCCGTATTTCGCCGATTTTATAGAGTCGCCACCATGGCTTTGTGTCAAAATCGACTGCAGGAAGAACGGTGGGTCGAGGCTCTATCCAGATGAAAAAGAAAAGCCTGTCTGACGATCTGTTGCAGGAAACAGTGGCGGCGCGACCATCCGTTTGGCTTCTACGCCAAGCCAGCGCGCACGAAGGAAGGAATCCTGGATCTGAAAACCTGGGAATGTGGTGTGCCGGGCAAGGACAAGACGATATGGGATGGCGGTCTTTTTAAGCTGGTCATTATTTTTCCCGACGGTGAGTGCAAGGCGTCTCCCTGTATTGACACTTAGGGAACCTTGACGATTGACGACATCATCTTCTTTATTCTTGGACACAGAGTATCCAACCAAGCCGCCGAAATGTAAGTGACTATGATCAAGATCCGCCGCTCGCTTTGTTGTCCATTGCTAACGTAAGAGTCAGGCAAGTTTGTTCCACCGCTCTTTCATCCCAACGTATACCCCTCGGGCACCGTCTGTCTGTCGATTCTCAACGAGGAAGAAGCCTGGAAGCCCGTGATTACCGTGAAGCAGATCATGCTGGGTATCCAGGATTTGCTCAACGACCCCAACCCCGAGTCTCCTGCGCAAGCTGAAGCATACAACCTGTTTAAGAGAGACCGGGTCGAGTACGAAAAGCGAGTGCGTCGGGTTGTTCGAGACAACCCAGCTCCTTGAGATAGTGGAGTACACGAACTCCTTGACAAAGATCAGCTCATAAAATTGAATGGCTTTTCTATGGCGCTCATATTTCGACACATCATCCTTTAAGACACAATACCGATTATGTTGTCCGCTCGTTTGAGGGGGCGAGGGCTCAAAGTGGCATTGCTTTAGGTGAAGGACCAAAAGAAAGGCTCTTATTAGGCACCGAGACTGCGCATCGCACATGGGGGAGTTGCTTCCATCAAATTTTGTTTACCCTTGACAGATTTTGCGACAAGCGTATCAGGGGCCAGGTTTCATCATTTACCACACTTCATCGGATGTCGCACATGTTGACGGGCACGGATGTACACGGCGGCGGGGGGGGGGGGGAGCTCGAATGTCTACAATTAGATAGATTTTACGAGGCCGTGATTCTCTCCAAGATGCTCCCAATTTGTGTTGTCGAAAGCCCAACCGCAGATAGGCCACTGCTGTCTAGCATTTCTTCTTCGACTTGGTGCTTCGTGAATCGTGACGATGCAATACTTGTGGTCAGGAGTCAGGACTCAAACTGAATCAATCTTATAGCGGACGGTGATTCGCCATTATACGCGGCTACATAGAACATGTTCAACTGATGTTGCACAGCCAGCCCCATCACTCATCTTGGCATAGGCGGGTTTATTTACATTCATGATACAGGATATGTGTATGTATGTATTTAGATACCTACCTACCCAGGTATGCACACGGCCTCCGGGACAGCGACAGGGGTACATCTTTATCTTTGAGACCTGCGCACCAATAGCATTGCGCGAATTGGCCGTCCCGCCGAAGTCGGCCAGCGAGGAGGGGGCCGTCTCTAGCTTCCTGATACATACACAGGATTCACGGCACAAGCAATAGCGCATGAGTCAAAGGCCAGGGACTGCAGCAAAATCGGGCCCATTTCCGACTGGTGGCCTGTGATAACCACTGAGATAAGCCTTATGCTCGGGCCGGAAAACGCAACAAAAAAAAAAAGAATCGAGAGGCAGAGCCAGCTGTCACCGTGATACAGTAATTGGCGTTGTCGTTCCGTAGCTACATATATGTACATGTATGACTGTGCCGCGCCGGCGGTGTCGTGTGACGTGTCGTGTGAGAAAACGCAACAACTTCGCAGGGCGGTGATAACTCGGCAGCACCGCAACTTTTCTCCCTCCACAAGCCCACCCTCAAGCATCTGTCTCTACGAGAACACGTACTTCACTCCCTTTCCTAACGCTCTCACCAAGTGGTGCACTATACCAGAATACATTTGTTGAAGCATCCGCCAGCCATAATGTGTGGAATCTTCGCCTGTCATGGGTAAGTTGGTCTTCGCCTCCTGCCGGCGCCGTCGTTTGGTGCGTTGGCGGGTTAGTCCGATCCATGCCGCTTCCCAAGGCACCGGTTCTCAACTCCATCTTCGACATCGCCAGCTGGTCTATAAATAACTCGACTGACGGCCGTCCATGGTGTAGCCATCCTAGCGTGCAGCGCTTCAAGCCGACTGCTCTCAAGCTCGCCAAGCAGTGAGTTCACTCTTCGAGAATCCGCCAGCCATTGTTGCGCCGCCATCTGACTCATTTCCTACAGAATTCGTCACCGTGGTCCCGACTGGAGTAAGTCACGCGTCGTTGGCATTGTGTGCGAAACTCGCAAATATGAAGGGGTTTCACGTGGCACTTGGTCATGGATCGTTTGCTGACGGCTTTGCATTACAGGCGGGAACGTTATTTCCAACAACACGAGTACGTTGATATGATGAGCCTAATCTCCTTGATATTGGTGACGACGGCGCAGGAAACAAGCTAACTCCTCCACCAGTCTTGTGTCATGAGCGTCTGAGCATTGTTGGTGTTGGTGAGTCTTTTTTTTCCCTCTTGCAGCGCTGGGCCGTGTCCTGTGCGAAGGCTAACCATGTTCTAGAGTCTGGTGCCCAGCCATTGACCAACGAGGACGAGTCGCTTGTTCTGGCAGTTAATGGTGAAATCTACAACCATCGTTTGATCCGAAAGAACTTGAACCATGCCTACCACTTCAAGACCACATCTGACTGTGAAGTCATCATCCCTCTGGTATGCTCCATTTGTTGACAGGATGAATCTGTCATGTCCCTGCTAGGGTGAGAGATGGACATATGAGGCTCAGACGCTAATCAGTGCTTGCAACTCAGTATGTGGAATATGGCCTCGACGCCGCCAGCCATCTCGATGGCATGTTCTCATTCGTTCTCTACGACAAGAAGCAAGATCGAACTATCGCTGCTCGTGACCCCATCGGCATCACTACGCTGTACCAGGGCTGGACCTGGAAGGAGCCCGGAACAGTCTATTTCGCATCCGAGCTGAAGTGTCTGCACAGCGTCTGTGACAAGATTGTTCCGTTCCCGCCCGGCCACGTCTTCGACTCGAAAACCGGCGAAACCACTCGTTATTTCAAGCCTACCTGGTGGGATCCGACCAACGTTCCCTCCGCGCCCCTTGACTACAAGGTCCTCCGACACGCCCTAGAGAAGTCTGTTAGAAAGCGACTCATGGCTGAAGTCCCCTACGGCGTACTGCTCTCCGGTGGTCTGGACTCTAGTCTCGTTGCCGCCATTGCTCAGCGGGAGACTCTCCGTCTCAAGCAAGCAGCTCTCGACGCAAACGGCGGAGTAGAGCCCTCAGGAGACCCTGACTTGGGCGAAGGCCTCGTCGGTATTGACGACGACGAAAACCTGTCCACCGTGACCTACCTTCCCCAACTCAACTCTTTCTCCATTGGTCTCCCCGGCTCTCCCGACAACAAGGCTGCGCTGGAAGTCGCCAAGTTCCTGGGCACAAAGCACCATGTCATGACCTTCACCATTGACGATGGTCTCAACGCGCTCTCCGATGTAATCTACCACCTCGAAACGTACGACGTGACTACTATTCGTGCCTCAACCCCTATGTACTTGCTCTCGAGAAAGATCAAGGCCATGGGCGTCAAGATGGTGCTGAGTGGTGAGGGTAGTGATGAGATCTTTGGCGGATATCTCTACTTTCACGCCGCTCCTGACAAGAAGGCTTTCCATGAGGAGACTGTCCGACGTGTGAAGAACTTGCACTTTGCCGACTGCTTGCGTGCTAACAAGTCTACGTCCGCGTGGGGCCTGGAAGCACGAGTTCCCTTCCTCGACAAGGAGGTATGTCACTCTCATGCCTAGTGTTTCACTGCCTAGCGATTCATGCCCAAAATCTCAATGCTTGAACCTTTGACCACCACTTGTTGCTAACGACTGCCCTCTCTTCTTCTTTATTACAGTTCCTCGAGACATCGATGAGCATCGATCCCCAGGAAAAGATGATCACCAAGGACCGCATGGAAAAGTACATTCTGCGCAAGGCCTTCGACACGTCTGACGAGCCCGAGACCGCCCCCTATCTGCCCGAAAACATCCTCTGGCGCCAGAAGGAGCAGTTCTCCGATGGAGTGGGCTATGGCTGGATTGATGCCCTCAAAGACAATGCCGAGCTGCACGTCACCGATGAGATGATGAAGAACCCCAAGACGGAATGGGGTAACGATATTCCCGACACCAAGGAGGCGTAAGTGACCAGATTGTGCAGATACGCTCACTTATTTAGAGAAGAAGCAGGGTACTGACCCTGTTCATAGTTACTGGTACCGTCTGATGTTTGACGAGCACTTCCCCCCGTCATGCGCTTCTACTGTTATGCGATGGGCGCCGACGTGGTCCAAGCAGAGTGACCCTAGCGGCAGGTTTGTAGTATCCCCTCCTTGCACTTTTGTTTGCAAGAATGCTAATCTATCGCATTGCAGAGCAATTGCCACGCACAACGCGAAATATGAGACGGCTGTATAAATGAGTGGCTCTACGCAATGAAGCACAAAGAGATCAGGGGAAGCCAAAAAAAAGAAGAAAAAAAAGACTAGACCAAGGTGGAGTGAAAATGTCAGAAAAGATTGCGTGGTCTTGGGAACGTGGTTCTCTTTGGAGCATGTTGATAGACATTTAAGAATCTAGTTGCATTGGCATCTCATCGTGGAGATAGAGTTCACGTTCCCTCTGTGCTTCACATTATCGATGGGAGACTACGCGTCCTGTCGTACTTGATAGGCATCGGTGTACAAAGCTGCCAGTGGACGATGATGATCGGAGACATGACTTCCAAGACTGGGCCCATTACGGCTTCTATGATATTCAATCACATTTGATCAACCTACGCGGCTTATATATTTGACCAATGGCCCGGTCATCGCCGCCGGGAGTCTACATAAGTCGGATTAGCAAAGTGCATAGCACCACGAGAGTGTTTGTTGGACCATCGAGGCCTCTCTGGAAGAAAGTCAGGTTGGCTCTACAAGATATCAGTTACGTTATGTACTACTAAGGGGACGCGAGAGCGCTGCAGCCTTGCAGGCGCTATGGATAGGTGGTGCTCGGTACCTTTCCCTGTGAGTCTGTGGGTGAGGCTGCGTGAAAATACACCTGTTCTGGTACCTTCCACGGGTCTCTGCTCCGGTAGGTACTTGAGAAGTTGAGAGTTCATGCACTAAAGTGTCGCTCAGTTGAGACTTGCGTAGGTAGTAGGTCCTCCCTACATACGTTATATTAGCGGATGGGGGAAAGGTGAATTTAAAAAAGTTGATTACGAGCCGACTAGCCCTTCAGCTCTGCTGTGCGCCATCCATTTTCTTCTTGACAAACTCTCTTCTTCGTTGTTGTCGCAACATCTCCGACTCCCCGGCCTCCACGGTCCACCCATTGATTGACCCACCGGCAGCTGATAACCCGCCCCGTGTATGTGCCCGTGACCAATCAGCGATCCATCGCGCGCAGAGCCGCGTCCAAACATTTCCCTTTCTCATGTTGGAAGTCCCGAAAAACTTCCCACGTTCCCGCTTAGCCCCATTTCAACAACCCCCTTGAGCCAAACGCAGACTTGTCAGACTCACAACGCATTCTCCTCCGCACTTCAGCAAATCACTTCCTTAATCTTCGTCTCAGCCTTTTCGACACCACGCAGCAGTCCGAATCCGAAACGAAGATGTCTGTCCCTGCCTTTTCCGATATTGCCAAGCCGGCTAACGATGTACGCTTCTCTTCCGTTTGCCCCGAGGCCTTCAGGCTTCTCCTCCTACTGAGCTCAGTTTGCTCCACGCGCGGTTCGCGTCAACCGTGTTGTAGATGTCAACACTGCTTCAACTTGGGGTTTATTGACTGCAATGAAGAAGGAAATATGATGCTGACTGACTTTGGCTGCCCCTCTCTGGGGCTTATTTTTCTTTTCGAATTATAGCTCCTCAACAAGGATTTCTACCATCTCTCCGCCACCACCTTTGAGTTCAAGGATACCGCTCCCAATGGCGTTGCCTTCAAGGTGACGGGCAAGTCTAGCCACGAGAAGGCCACTTCTGCTGCTGTAAGTGGTACATTGTTTTCCTATGCTTTCTATACTGTATTTCTTGGGTCGTGGCTTCGAGGGAGCAAGCGTTTAGTCGCAATTTGGTGCCCCGGTCGTCATCAATAGCGACAGAAATAACTGTCCTATACTCGATAAACAATCAGGTCTTAGAGAAACGGCCCACTGACAGCATCCGAAATACAGATTGAGGGAAAATACACCGACAAGCCTTCTGGTAAACCATCCCGCTCTGCATATCCCCGTCGTCCCGATCGAGGGCGGCATCGGCCTCTGCCGAACCTTTCTGTGTCGCGCATACTCGGCCGTGGAACTGGCTGGCCACTGGAACTTGCTCTGTTCGCGCAACCTGGCTTCGCTCAGCTGCTAACGTGCTATACGCGTACAGGCCTCACCCTGACTCAGACCTGGAACACCGCCAACGCTCTCGACACCAAGATCGAGGTCAACGACACTCTGGCCAAGGGCCTTAAGCTCGAGGGTCTCTTCAACTTCCTGCCCGCCACCGCTGGCAAGGGCGCCAAGTTCAACCTCTTCTTCAAGCAGCCCGGCTTCCACGGCCGTGCCTTCTTCGACCTCCTCAAGGGCCCCGTTGCCAACGTTGACGCTACTGTTGGCCACGAGGGTTTCCTTGCCGGTGCCTCTGCTGGCTACGACGTCAACAGGGCCGCTGTCACCGCCTATAGCGCCGCTGTCGGTTACGCCGCTCCCCAGTACAGCGCTGCCATTACCGCCACCGACAACCTGAGCGTGTTTGCTGCGTCGTACTACCACAAGGTCAACAGCCAGGTCGAGGCTGGTGCTAAGGCTACCTGGAACTCCAAGACCGGCAACACTGTCGGTCTTGAAGTCGCCAGCAAGTACCGCATTGACCCTGTCTCTTTCGCCAAGGTATGACTGTCTTACCATTCTTGAAGTGCTCTGTTCGCTCTTCATACAAGACCTTCAAAGCATAGCTGACACAACCCCCCCTGTAAAGGTTAAGATCAACGACCGCGGTATTGCCGCTCTTGCCTACAACGTCCTTCTCCGCGAGGGAGTGACCCTGGGTCTTGGTGGCTCTTTCGACACCCAGAAGCTTGACCAGGCCACCCACAAGGTACGAGGAACATGAATCAGAAACAGAGAATTATAATGAGAAACTAACAGTGTCCCAACAGCTCGGTGCCAGCTTCACCTTCGAGGGTTAAACAATAACCACCCTTCTTCCTGCGACACGACCGTATCGTAGTAGCACCCGTCACACGCTGCTAGGATACACAATGTTTCTCACTTGAAGCTAGCGTCTCACGCTTGCTTGTGTAATGTACTTGGAAATTCGCAGACAAAAAATAACTCAAACGCAGATGTATGAGTCATGGGGTTGCTTAGGTTTCATATGTAGTAGATGCTGGGGGTGCGAAGTTGATGTTGATGTGAATGTGAATGAGAAGACGTTTTTTTGAAGGATACAAACTAGACTGCGTTGTGTATATAGACAGACGTGGAATGGTGCCGGGGAACTTGTGTACAAATTTTCTCGAAGTACTTGTGCTAGACCGTGTCCTCGAGGGAAGTGCGTTGGCTTCATCCACGACGTCAGTCATGACCGTGAAGACACGAGGCTAGGAGTTGGCCCATTCGAGTATCTTTGACACTGGTAGCAGGATGATGGAACATACAAGCACTTTTGTGTACTTTTGACGCCCGAGAATCAGGCTCCGACATATAGTATAGTGTAGAGTTTCCCCGGAGGGAAGAGTAGCTACTTCTAAAGGATCTCTTCAACGAACCATGCCTATTCTTTCGTATATGTAGAGTTTATCATATTGTACTTTTGAAAATAGTTTCATGTAGAACACATGATAAATAGAATCAAAAATGTTGTACAGAGTTGCCCACAAGAAACAACATACCTCGCAGTCTATCCATCCATGAATGTATATACATCAACATATAATTGCAAATAAACGCGCCCCTCCCTCCCTAATCCATCCTCCCCTCCCTCCTCGCCGAAATCCTCCTCTGCAAATACACAAACGGCCCCATAAACGTCACGGCCAATATCCCCGCCACGATAAGAAAATGGCCCCCCAGACTAACCTGCGGCTCAAACTCCTCACCTTCATCCCCAACCACCCTATTCGCTCTCCGCGCGCGCCTCTGCCGCCGCTCATCCTCCCTCCGCTGCGTCCTCTCATGAGCCTCACGGTCAAAATGCGGAGGCGGTTCCGACGCATACGCAAAGGGACCCGATCCGAAGCCCATGCCCCCTCCGACTCCGCCGCCTAAATCCCATGGATCGGGTCTACCCTGCTGCGCACGCTGCGCATGGCTCGAACCCGCGTCTTGGGCAGAAGTGAAGCCATTCGCGCGCGCTGCGTGAGCGGCATGCGCAGCCGTGGCTCGTTTACGCCGCTCCTCCTGCGAGCCCCAGGCGCCGTTTTTGTAGAAACTGGGAGGGGGGCCGCGGAAGGCGGCTCTTCGGCGGGAGAGGCCGGAGGGGGATCGGCCACCTGCGGAGGGATGGGAGCTGTGGTAGGATGTTCCTGGGCGGTGGTGCTGCTGATGGTGATGATGATGGTGATGATGATGATGATGGAGTCGCAGCACGTCTCTGTCGTAGGTTGCGCGGCGGGATGGATCGGAGAGGATGGTGTAGGACTCGGAGAGGAGGGAGAAGGTGTGTGCGGCGTGGGGGTCGGATGGGTTTACGTCGGGGTGGTGGGCTTTGGAGAGGGAGTAGAAGGATCTGTGTTGTTGATTGGATTAGCACACAGGATATTTATGGCAGCTTGTATATCCAAATTTCTGGTTTAAAAATCAGGGGGCTATCTCCTCTCGCCTTTTTTTTTTTTTCTCTTTTTTTCTCATGGACATATCACAAGCGGATGATCCAGGGTTTGAGGATTCCCAAGGTCTGAAGAGAGGGGCGCGGGAGGACTTACTTTTTAATCTCGGCTGGTGATGCATCGTGTCGGATATTAAGTCGCTCGTAGTGGTTCTTGCTGGTGGTGTCGGCGACGCCTGCAGCGCAGACGCGACTGGTGTGGAAGGCTGCTGCTCGAGGAAAGCGGTGCGACGGCGCCCGTATCGGTCTAGGTTGGATGGCGACACGGGGCGGCATGGCATGGCATGGCTTATTTCTTTCCTCCTTGCCTCAATTCTTAGCCACGGGTCGTTATTGTCTGGACTCTGAATTCGAGTGTGAGGCAGCGTTTTGTCGAGTGGAGATGTGAAAGAAGTTGGTTTTGGAGTCGTGATGAGGTCATACTGCCACGCGACCCGCTCATTTGGCCTTTGTGAAGAGCTCCACACTGAATAAGGTTGGTTGGCCCTGGGCGGCCCTGGCACTGGCCTGAGGTTACGTACTGTGCGGTTCTCCCAAAGTCGTGAACGGCCTAAAAAACTGACGTCTCGTGAACATCGCAATTATGGTGCCTTGGACCGAACAACGCCAGTATCAATCGCGAGACGGAGAAGAAATCTCTCAAAAAAGTACTTGCGGCTGTCACCTTTGGTGGGCGTTTCCTGTGCGTGCTAGCCGGCGCCGAGGGCTCTCTTAGACATGCAACTTTTATGCGAAGGGCCGGCGGGATGGACTTCAAGGTTCCCAAGGGCCGTTGCTTCCTCGGTAATACCGGCTTTGGTAATACCCGTCGTGGCATCCTGTGCCCATACGCAAAGGTTTCTTATGATCTTAAGCAACACGCCGAGTCGGGCGTGCTCCCAGAAACTCCCGAGCAACTATTTAATCTAAGGCTTTCCTCAATTCGGGTCGTCGTGGAGAAGGTCTTCGGCATGATGAAACGACGCTGGGACATTCTCGAAATAAGCCCTCTAGAGTACAGCGTTGTGGATCGGACGCGTATCGTTTACGCGGCTACGGGACTTCACAACTTCCTCCTAACGAAAGGGCTTCAACCGGAGGTTTATACTGAACAGAAGGAAGAGGCTCTTTCAGCTTCTGAGAAGCTCGTCCGACAGCATTCATTGGAGCTAGCTGATGAGGTGGTTGGTGACAGGACTGGGAAGCACGTTCGTGATGATATTGCACAGGCATTCTGGGCCAACTACCGCCGGTTGGTGGACAGATCTTGAAGAACAGACATCATCATGATTGTGTAAAAACGACAATTCAGGTACATAATAGCGCTTTATCGAGTGGTATAGTTAAATACAGGCTAAAACTTATCGGTCCAATGCATAAGGCCACAGAGTGAAAAAAATAGCATAGAGCAGCCAATCCCTACTCCAAATTGGATGGGAATTCAACGTCTTCAAAGCCCGGCTCTTTTGATAGGAAGTGGAACTTCTTCGTGGTGTCTTGAATAGTATTCCACATCGCAGCATTGGTCTCCGGGTCCTTCTGAATCCAGCGCAAGAGCGCTGTGGCCAGGGATGTGGAGAAGCCATAGTCATCTCGCGCGATATCTCGAAGAGCCACCATGTGATTCTGTGATTCTGGAGAACGTAGATGGGCGCAAACCATTGCATCGACTACTCTTTCGACCGTCCAAAAACTTTTCCTATTTGATCTTTTCTTGGCTGTCGCCTTCGCGATACGAAGCGGCTTTAGAGTTGTGCTCTCAGCGAGCCGGCGTAGCCTTTTTCGTACGCTGCTTTGGGCGTGTAGCTAATAATTGGGGCCCGTTTGAAATAGCTATGTAACATCGTCGGCGCCAGATGGTGTACCTTCGGGCTTATCGGATGAATCAACGCGGATTGTGTCGTCGACGACCATGTTGTTCCTGCCTGCTTCGGGTTCATCGCGGAAGATATTCGCATACGTATCAATGGTGATGTTTTTTGTTCACAAGAATACCCCTATCGATGACACGGCTTGCTCGAGTGCCGTGTTTCTTGATAAAATCTTCAGGTTTAGTACCGGAAAACTGAAGCTATTGGCCCTCCTGTCCCACTCTGTTCCGGGCGGGGGCGTCAAGTACATCCTTGATAATCAGCCAATGGTCTCGAATGCGACGGAACTGTGACCGTAGAGTACTATCGTATTTCTAGTTGCGTTGAGAGGGAACTTCTCCCTCATAAATCTACTCGCTTTCTTGAGTAATGGGCTGACAGACTTCGACGTCCTTCCGTCGTTCCTTTGATCATTGAGAAAGCCTAGAAAAGCGAACACCTCGGCGTTGGTCCATTGTCTACCATCTCTGGATTTGGTGCCTCTGCGCTCATTGTTATTAGGGGCCTCGTTAGACATGGTGGAATGATGTACAGCTAAATTAATTTGCGATACATAATCATGTGAGCGTGACGCGAAGCTTTGCGTTGATGTACCTAATGGCACCTCATTGGCAGGTTCATTGTGAATCCTTGTGAGTGCTCTGGGGAAAGTGCGCTAGGTATCTAGGTACGTAGAGCCTCTAGCCTCTAGGGACAGAAGCGACTGAGGAAGAAAAGTCTCTCATTTTCTGGAGCTGCAGCCCTTTCTCCTATCAACCTATCGATCTTGACGGGGTGGCTTCGATTTTGAATCTTACGAACGATGCACGGAATCGGTTCAAACCTCGCTCTGGATACCTCCAGACGCCTTGGGATCAATTGCTTGCTGGCAGGACGATATTAAGGGGGTGAGAGTGTGTACTGAAGGGGTCTTGTCTTTCTTTTTTATCTGAGTTTTCTTCATTGCTTTCTCCTTCTTTTGCCTACTCCTGTCTTGCTCGAATTTGTCCATCTTTTACTATCCTTTCTTTCTTCTTGGTTGGACTTGTGGTCATTTTTGAGGCCATATGGTCGAGGGCCGACTTCGGGGATCAGCTGCTCGGTTGCCTCAGCCTTGCACCCTTGCGAGTGAGTCGTATTTTCTCGCTTACCTCATCAGCCAATCATCATTCACCCTTGTTGGTTGTGGGATGAAGAGTTTTACCTTACATGAACTGGGTGATTCCCACGATCGTTTTTATATAGTCAATGAAGTCTTGGGACGCGCTTCATTCTTTCTGGTCGAGTCCTGCTTTAGTCCTGTGTGGACTGTCGTCTTTTTGGTCTACATCTCGGACCCCTTTTTTGTTGCGTAGCACAGTTCCCGCGAGGATCTGCCCTACGTCCTACGTCCTCATTTCTCATCTTGTTTTCTGGCGACCGCGCCAGGAGTGATAATCGATTCGCTTTCTTAAGCGATCCCGGAACTAAGAGGTTCCCTATCAGTTTTCGTGGACCACACACTCGTGGTTCTTTGTCATCGGGTTTTGATCACACATTCGTGGTCTTCATCGTTTTTTTTTACACACACTCGTGGTCCTTTGCTGTTGGCGGAGTCGATCAACCAGAGCGCCCTGTCTTCGGATAGCTTGAGGTCTGCTCTGTAGATCGTCAAGAAGGCAAGCAGCCTTCTTGAGGTCAAGTCACAGATGGCTCGAAGTATGGCTCAGCAGGCCAGGCTGGGTCTCATAGATGGGTGGTTCAGGCAGCAACTTGGCCCCTCGGCAAACGAGGAGTTGTCTCGGGCTTACGGACTGCCCAGTTCTCTGTTCGATCAGGCCGTGCCGAATTACTATCAACCTGATCAGGCTTACGTCCCCCCCGGTGCTGCAACAGAGATACGCCTACTGGCCGTAGCAAGAAAACGCCTTTCAGTTCCCACCCGTTCCTGTGCCTGCTCCTGTTTTCGCCCCTGTAGCTGTTCCCGCTCCTACTCTTGTAACGGGTGCACGCATGCTAAAAGTGGTCGGGAGGGGTAGCCGACATAGATGAGGAGATTACAACTGAGTGATCCAAGGAACGACGAACATCACGACCGGGTGATCCAAAACTGGGAGATCACGACCGTGTGATCAAAAAGTCGATGGGAGATCACGAGTGTGTGATCCAAAGAAGCTGATAAGGAACCACGAGTGTGTGGTCCAAAGAAGACTGACATATGACCACGAGTGTGTGATCAAAAAAAAAAGGACGAAGAGAGATCACGAGTGTGTGATCTAACGAGGTGAAGGAGATCACGAGTTTGTGTTAAAAAACCCCGATGAAGACCACGAGTGTGTGATCAAAAAAACGATGAAGACCACGAGTGTGTGATCAAAACCCGATGACAAAGAACCACGAGTGTGTGGTCCACGAAAACTGATAGGGAACCTCTAAGTTCCAGGATCGCTTAAGAAAGCGAATCGATCATCACTCCTGGCGCGGTCGCCAGAAACCAAGATGAGAAATGAGGACGTAGAACGTAGGGCAGATCCTCGCGGGAACTGTGGCGTAGTGCAACAAGGCTTCCGTCCGCCCGAGCTGCTGTCACCTGTGCGCCTTGTTCTAACTTCTGTACCCCGAGACGGTGCATTGAATCATTGAGGCTCTTGCTGACATGACGTGCCCTCGTCAGTCATAGGCCTTCAGACCGTGACAAAGGGAGGCACTGTAGGGGAGGGCAACAGTGCCAGAGGACTGATCGGGATTCAGTGGATACCGGTAACCGCTTTGATAATAGTCGAAGAAGAGATTGTAACTGGGGAGCCGCGAGCTCAAGATGTCGCTTCTCTACCCAAACATCATCCTGGTTCGTGACTCGTCAATGGTCATATATGAACCAAATGTTGGACGATTTCACTCATTTCGGTCCCAATGGCACCCATAACTGTCTGTCCTGGAACTCGTAGACGGTAGGACCAAGTCCAAATGTCGCAGAATTCGTTGAATGCTACTGCATGAACAACAGACTTTCCTTCCAAGCTTGTGAAACTATTCTCTCAACAGACGCTGCAAGGGCTCGATTTACTCGCGGTCAACGATATTGGGCATGCCGCTGTATGGAGGTTACAGGTAAGGCCTGTAAATCTTAGCCACTTTCCAAATTCCTAGCACTAAGCATATTGACTTGGCCTAACGATTTACATACTAAATAGTAAAAACCTCGCTATCGTCGTGCGCAGATTGATGCTCTCAACGAAGAAGACTTTACTGCCAGGCTGGGGGACTTCGTGACAGGCGCGGTGACCAAATTAGACGACGGGCCTTGGGCGCCTAACGTTCCTACTCAGGAGTCAAATTCTGATTAATCGACCTGCAATCTTCCGGGAACAAGATATCATGACGACGTCTTGTCTATCAATCAGGATTGACTCGAGGAGGCTTTCTTTGGCGACGATGCGCCCAGTACGCTGAACACTCGACTGGTTCTACGAGCACCAGGGATCGTTTTTGGGGATCGACTGGATCGTCGAGTGGATCTTTCATCATCTGTGGAGTGCCGGCTGTCTGGTCAGTGGTAATCACTCATTCAATAACTCCAATTTAAACTTAAAAGTGTGACCGAACGAGAACAGATTTTTGAACTGATGTCCGGGAACCGACTGTTCGATGTTAGGAGCCCCCTTCGTCTTGTTAGGAAAATGCTTGCGCCCACCTCGGAAGAGCTACCATCGAGGTGGCAGGCGAAATGGCGTGCCATGCAACAAGATAAGGCTCAAGGGAACGGGGGCATGACACTACAAAAATGGCTTGAAGTATGTTTATTTCTATAATGAAAAATATGCAGAATCCAGAGTTCACGATGGAGGAACGTGTGTGTATAACTAAAGCAATTGCGGGCATGTTGAGGCTTGAACCATCCCTCCGAGCCACGGCAAGTGAAAGTCTTGCCCAAGATTGGTTTCAATGAGCAATATCCGGCGGCTACACTGAGCAAATTATCAAATACGAGGTGAGGAGCCTGAGAATGACACGAACGAACGACTTTGTAGCGAAAATATAGGTTTCATGACAGGCAGCAGGCTTGCCATCCGGATCAACTTGTTACACCTCAGACTTGCGGTTTGCCCTCCCTTACAGTGCGGCGTGCCTCCCTTCGTCTTTACTCCCTGCAAAATGCAATATCGCCAGGGCCGCCCCAATAGGGACTGAGACGACTGGCTAAACGAATCTGCCAAACCTGCAGCTTGTATTGTGCACTGACGAACACGCTGCAATATCTTGACAGAGTACTCTGGTTTCGAAACACACCCTCTTCATGCAACCCATATACCGATGTCGCAACCCTTGTTCGCCAACAACTTCAAGGTTTACTGCTCGACTCCGACTCTTGTGCCGACCCCGAATCTTTATGCTTGCCAGGGCTCTCTTCCTCATCCTGCTTCTGATCCTCTTTGTCTTCGTCTTTGTCCTCGTTCTTCTTGCTGTTCCGTTCTTCTTCCAGCACCTGCTTCACTTCTTCGCCCCCCAGATCCTTCATCTCGTCCCAATCGACACTGTACTCCTGCGCAGCAATCTTGATTTCTCGTCGTAGCGCATTGGCCTCGTGGACGACCTGATCCCACCGCTGCTGGTCGAAGCCTCTTTCCTGATACAGAGCATTCCGCCGCCTCGACACCGTCATATTCATGGCGGCCTTGTAGCTCAGGTCGCGGCTGATGAACAAGAACCAGAGATAACCTCCCATGATGGTGGCCAGCCCAGCGAGATATGTTACTGGCTCAACTAGATCCCAGCCCATTTCTGTATGGAACGTGACGTAGTAGACGACCCCCCACCAGCCGGCCAGAGCGGCAAATCCGCCCTTTGCCAGCGTATACGCGCCCTTGTGTGCCAGGAAGTCGCATTCTCGTTTCACGCGAGCCATCTGGTCAATTTCATGGGACATTCGTCGCAACCTCATGCGCTCATAGTACGTTCTGTCCTTAAAGCTCGGCACAGCGATGCGCAGTTCCTCGTCGTGGCCTTGGATACTCACTGTGAATTCTCGACCTCGGGCTGCATCTCTGATGAAGTCGCCAATCTCGGTGCTGCCGCTCCATCTCACCCAGTGTGTCTTGTGCTTCTTGTTGGGACCTTCGTGTCCTAGGCCCGAGTAGGAGGCAACGTTGGATCCGCTGGTTTCCTTGGACTCGTCGCGTGTTCCTTTGTCCCCCGAGTAGTCGGCTTCGGCTCGAAAAACTATCTCGGGCAACTTGTCGCCACCTCCTTTGACAAGGAGCGGAGGAATTTCAGCTTGTATCAGTCTCTCCAGATACGAGAGAGGCTGCTGTGGGTGAACAAGAAGTGCGAGAGGCTCGACCGACTTGTTTGCCCACTTCCTCTTTTCTGATGCATCTTCATTGATGTATTCTTGCTCTGGATGGAAAGGGATCGGGAGAATCAGCTTTAGGAGACGTGTCGGCGTGGTAAGTAGTCGGCCTAGGAGTCACTTTGATTAACCAGTGTTCGTGGGTCGAGACAGTGGGAACATGACCATCTGGTAAGGATCGAGTATACTGCTAACCTTGGGCAGCGCTTTTTGGTGCAGGATTCGGCGATGTGGACTCGGGCAACGCATTGCTGCTCTCGCGGTGCCACGGGCGGTCGTCTGCCTTTCGTTGTGTCGCGCCGCGAATGGGGGTTGGCTTCTCGGCTGAAGAGTCGTCGCCGTATGACCTACTCAGGAATTGTAGGTTCGGAGAGCCCGTAGACGGTACAATGAACTGTGCCCATCCTCCACGAAGGCTTCGAGGTAGGCGGCCAGACATAGGTTGGGCTCGATGAGCTACATTGAGAGCCCACGGCACGCCACGGAGGACGTGGCCCATATTGCCGGCAAACGGAAGCGAAAGTCGAGGACGAAGCGACACACCTACACCTAGACGAGATTGGAACTCTGGTGGTGCATCATCAATGTTGGGGGATTCCGGCCATGATTGCCATCACAACTCACGGCGACGCGCCATGACGTCAAGAGCGCCCGGCTTGTCACCGTCTGTGCTCTGTGCTCAGTTCACGCAGGTCACAAAAAACAGGAATAAGTCAACACAGGTTAGAGCCCAACTGCACTGCGGTGGCAAGGAGGTGGCAACGTATGGCATCCGATGGCGCCAAGAATTTATCATAAAGCATGGCGTAAAAGGCACCAAATACATATGTATGTGTCAACCTCGACCAAATCGTTCTCATCATATCGGGAAGTTGTCGATTAGGGGCTTCCCATGTACACGAGTATTGCTATTCGCGCGACTCTATTATTCTAATCGCGCGACTACTCCACTTTTCGTCCCACAAATCTCCCCCATTCTAACCGGAT
>SRPN01000135.1:0-60792 GCA_018360045.1 Claviceps capensis | reverse complement strand
AGATATGTGGATTCTTGAGATACGCAAGCGGCAAGGACGAAGGTGACAGGCTGAAGACAGACGGCCTACAGGTCTATTCGTAGTAGATAGAGTGAGAGTCGTAGGCCGTAGAAAACTAGGAATCTACAGACTACAACATATTGTGTGCGCACTGCGTGTAGGCGGCGGGCGCTAAGCGACGAGGGCTGAATTGAGCAAAAAGTGGGCCCAAACCTCGGTGTAAATTACCTTTGTAATTTACGCGTAATTTACGCGTAATTTACGCTGTAATTTACACCTAGGGTCGTAATTTACACATTTTGCCCAACCCTACGTACATGTAACATATCCCTCGTACTCCGTAAACGCGTCTGCGACCCCTGTGAGTCGTGACAGATGCAACTGGCAGGGGACCCTTGAGACTGCATGAATCGCATGATACATACCTGGTCAAAGTACTTGAATTAATTAGGATCGGAGCTTGAACGGGATTACGATCTACCTATGTACATACTTTGCCGGTTGAAGGAAGGGCCCGACTCGCCTGAGTCAGTATTCGGAACCCGAACCGAGGGAATTCTGGTGTATGTACCTAGCGTAGATGGTGCCATGATGGAACGCGATGGGATGGCAAGCTTGGAACCCTCAATTGCAAAACAGGAAAATCGCGTGACAGTCTCACGTCAAGGGTTGTGATTGAGGGTGGCCACTGGCCCATGGAGCGACTAACGTTCTCGCCAACTCGGGTGATAAGAGTGTCTAGGTAGGTACAGTACCTAGGTATTTAGGTGTGTAGATTCTACGATCTACAGATGCACAAACTGTAAACAACGAGGCGCCCAGTCATGCACCGATTCGCAACGATCCCCTTTTTCCATTGGGCCGTGTGTGCCATGGCAGCCATATGAGACCAATCGCTTTTTGCCCGACGTCGGATGTAACAATATGCATCACCTACGGCAGCGACATGTGATTTTGGCAGCTGAGCCCCACCGGCTGATAATCGACACGTCGCGACTCCCGTCTGTTTACGAGTCACGATGATTTAGAAGAGTCTCATGACTCACATGTTTCAAATTCATTGAATGAGAATACATAATTCAGCTCACATCACTTGAGAATCAAATTTGATGTGAAAGCGCTGCATTGAGGCAATGAATACGGAGTATCGGATGCGAAATTTTCGAGATTGCCGTGACTCGTGAGTGCCCAACTTTGAACTTCCCGCTCAGAAAACGCTACTGGCAGTATTTCTTGTGGCCGTGATGTGTCTCACAAGAAATTCAGCAGTCAAGATGGAGATTCCACTCAGAAGCCTCAATGTTTAGCGAGATCGACGGTCATCCACGTATTCAAACACACAGCATTCAGCATTGGGTATTCGTGGGAAGGAAAACGAGTTCTTTTGGGCCACTACCCAACTGAGATTGAACAAGACTTCTACAATCGACCCTGAAAAGCTCGATAAAATTCCCATCAATCTTAACCTCGTCCGGCCACTTTACTTAGACCGAATGTTGCGAGCCCCCACGCCCACACCCCAAGACTCCCACCCAAAAGAAACAAGCTTACTATTTTATGATGAGGATCCAGCGGAGGAGCCTCTAAGCGAGCTGGTTTTGCGTGAAGTCGAAGCATATGAGCTTTTGAGAAAGCACCATGCCACCCACATCCCAATGTCGTCGAATACCGAGGGTCCGAGGCTGCATCGTAGTCGCCGATCGAATCTCGGGCATCTGTCTTGCTAAATACAAAGACACCCTTGAAGAGCGAATGAAAGCCGGCACTCCTTTTGATAAGGATCGCTGTCTCGAGGGCATCGAGCGTGGTATTCGTCACTTGCATTCGTTTAATATTGTCCACAATGACATCAGCCCGTACAATATCATGCTGGACGAGATGGACCGCCCTGTTATCATCGATTTTTGACTCTTGGAAGCTTAACGGACAAGAGCTCGGTACGAAGATGAGCAGCCGGGGTTAGTCGATTGCAGAAGCAGAGTACGCGCGGTTCGAGAATGATTTCTATGGTCTCCCCAAGATACGAAAGTTTCTCCGCAATTCTTCGAGCCGGGACCCCCTCGTCAGCAAATGCTTCTCACTAGCAGGTCTCCCAGCCCCGGAGCGCAGCGGAGGGCCTGGGGGACGCAGTGGAATCAGTGCTGTTGGCAGTAGAAACGGTCCAGTTACAGTGGAATTGGCAGTGGTTGAGTTCACGTGAGATATGTCTGAATGATGTATGTCTTTGATATCTATCTAGAAAGACTATCTCTAGGAATGGGAGAATGCGCCGACTATATATACCCATACATAGGCGCTCTGTGCTACCTACAACAAACGGGTGATGTCTCAGATGTGAGGCTGCTACCTCCAACACCGCCCCCAGCGGAACATCTGGGCCATCGTGAGGCTGTCAATTCCATCAACATGATAAGAGAAAATCCAAAGTCAATCGGCCGAGTCGAAGTCACGTGCCTTCACCCCATGAAGAAGGCGAAAAATAAAATCTACGGGCCTTGGACGTCCAAGGCTACTTGTCGCTCCGACCTGATCCGTTGCAATAGAACATGGTGAGAAGATAACAATTGACTTGGCGCCTGCTCCTTTGTTTTCGGGAATCCAGCCCTATTCTTCTTCGTCGCCTGAGCGGACCTTGGTCGTCTTTGTTACCTGAGTTCTGGCGCTTAGCCCCCTCGATGCCTGAAGTCCGAGTCCGATTTTGGTTTTTTGGTGTTTCATGTACTCAAGTCTCACGGGGGAATTGTGCCTACACGACGCACGTGTGACAATATCTCCTCCTGACGGAACAGACTATGTAACAAATTTAGCTAAACTTCAAGGAAGCCTTTCTCTTGTAAACATCGAGTAAGTGTGCAATTGCCAATCACTGCACTGTAGCGCTAAGCGCTGTGACATGTCGCGGCGTCGCCCCCCTGGCCCCCCCACAGTGAGTCATTTTGTGCTGCATATCATATATAACTCTCTAGAGATTCAATAAATGCATGTCACTGCATAATTTCCATGCTCTGGATCATTATCCTGATCAGGCTATCAGCTGATAGGCATAGCCGAACTTCGAAGACCGATTTTCATGGGAACTTGAAAGACTCCGCTAGATGGACCACCCGCTGAGTCACTCATCTTCTACGGCCCTAGAGGTATAAAAGGCCTGCTCAGTTACAACTTACTTCCCGAGGTGCTCATACGTGCACTGCAATTCCAGGCTTCAACTTTCAAACACAGCCTACAGGTCTGAGGTCCTTGAAAGTTGATCCATTCATTGCGCTGTAGCCTGTCAGCTCTCCACCGAAGACTCTCGACTCTTAACTTGTGCCGAACAACATGTCTTTCAGCGAGATTGAGGCCCCCGTGAACTTCTGCGAGATGGGCTACAGCCTTCAGATAGAGGGAATTCCCATCAAATACAGAGCTTGGGACTGTAGCCGCACGACCTGCAAGCAATCTGCAGCCTATGTGAAAGTTGAACCCAAACCCAACGTCTCGAAATAGAGTAAGTTGAATCTGTACAAAACTATGGCGAGCGAATTCGTGTTTATCTGTCCCGTTTATTAGGCCATATCTACTGCTGCGGACAGTCCTGTCAGGCACAAGTTACATACAACGGCAGGGGGAAATGGCCCATGGGTAATCATGAGATGAATGCGAGCGAGCGGCGAACTGGTGAAGGTCATGACTCATGGTCGGGTACCAGAAGAGCCAGAGATTATAGCACAGGCATTCGTGTGAGAACGCAATCAAATCATTACTGAGATTCGAGAAAGGGTGGCATGCTAGAGATGTGTGACGATTCGAGGTCAGAGGTCGAGACCGCTCTCACCTTTCTTTGAACTTGGCAGCGACTCAGTAGCCGAGCCATCGTTGGAATTTGGAAAAGATAGGGCTGATTTCTCTCAACGCCGATGGAGTCATGGTGACAGTGTAGACTCTAGTAGCTCTACAGGGAAGACGAACGTCAAACAGATCGCTGCATGGATTATGGTCTTGTGCCGTCATATGTAGCGAAAGGACAGTTGCCGTCGCAATAGCACTCAATTGTTGGCTTAGATACCAAACTGTCGCGCTACGTTGCTTGCCCTCGTAAAATGACACAGAGTGCGGAGTATGTACATACAATCTCTTAGCAAAAGAATCTCACAGCGCCTCATTAGTCCCATCCTTCACCATCACACACAATAACTTCACTTATAAGATATTTTGTATTTTCTTGTAGAAACTTGACGGCGACTGTCTCCCTCTGAAATGAGCCAATCTCATTGACTGTGGACTACGTTTATTCATAGTGAATAATGGACGTTGCACGGCTTTGCAATGCACGACGCCAGTTTTCCTACGGTCTCAACGTGGTGAAGATATGAGCAGGATACCTAGAAAGATGCTACAGTGTAGTGTAAGTACACTGTACCTCACTCGGAGAAACCCGGAGTAGCTCTCTACCTCTGCCTTCGAAGTTCGGACGCTCTCATGCTGTTTCTCACCTCATTGACCTCAATGCCTTGCATGATGCATTGATGCCTTGTCACCACTGTCCACTGACGGATATCCAGCGGTGTACCTACTAATTAGTTGTCTGAGATCAGATCATATGTGAATCCCTCTGATTCTATCGCAGCAAAAAAATGTCATCCAGTCTGTTGTTCAAGTTGTATCAGATGTGACAGAATACGAAGGAGATACTGGTGACTCGACAATTCGATATCGCAAGCTGCAACAACCAAAGCTACTTATTCTAACCAAAACTCCTATCACCTGTGCGTGATCCCGTTCCCTTTCTACTTATGTGCGACTGGCGAGACCCAATCGTTAGGCACACTGCACAGATCAGCCAGTGCCACATTTGAGGAGTGTTTCTTGGAGCGCCAAAAAAAAAACCCCCGCGATTTTGTGACTATTGCCGACCTAAAAGTTAACCCAGTATCGTTGTGAGGCGCGAACACCAGTCAGTGTCATACGTGTGCACTGTGGGCACACCGGGCCAATCGAGACATGGTAGCCGTGGACGCGTGCGGCGCTTGATCTGGATCATCGTACATACCTAAGACTTAGATGCCTTCGAAGTTCGATCTTTCCAGGGAGTTGGCCGCACACTTGCAAGTTGCCCCCATCTGAGATTACCTAGTAGGCCCTCGGAACTCCGCACTTCTGGTGCAGGGGTCTGCCGCAGTCCGCAGCAAGGAGTCAGGAAATGTTTGACGTGTCAATGGTCATCGGAGTCCGGATGTCCGATGTCTACAGCCATGCCAGGTCCTCTCAAGATTCAGGGGTACGGAAGTAGTACATAGTACGCCTGCACCTTCGCAAAAAAAGCGTGACTCGTGAGGCAATATCTTACACGATGTAACATTGCGTTGGCCAGCGAATTGCAATTGCTCGCACAGTGCAAGGACTACCTTACTCCTAATGCAACTCACGTTCAGGGCCAACACAGACATCTCACCGCATGCATGGAACGCTCACTGATACGGGGTTGCCTATGAGTATGAGCTAATTCTCATGAGCAGATGCTCATGGGACGACAGAGAAAATATCTCTTGTCAACAAAATTATTTTCATATGTAACCAGTTCAACTCAGTCACGCTCCTGAGTCCTTTGATCTCTTCAGTTGATGCCATTGAGGCGTATGGTATCGCAGGGTACCTATAGGTGCGCCCTGTGCGGCTGTGCCCACTCTTAATCTTTTGTGCATATGAGCACGAAGAATCAAGAAGGGAAACTGCAGAAAGCGAAGAAGGAAGCTTTTTCCGGCGCGGCGTGCCCAAGACTACGACTTTTTCTGGTGATGACCATTGATGACTTTACCATGACCTTGTCGATGACTCTGAGTTCAATTGTCACTCGGGAGATCGTCAACGAGAATGATAAGGGATAGGTAGAATACAAATACATACATAGTTCCTACTTCCGACCGATCTTTTGTGTTTCGACTGTAGATGTGACATAGCAGAAAGCAGATTGCGGTGGACCGAGCCGACTTCACTCACCGAGCGTCTGTTCGGGACCAAAAAAAGTCTCATATGAGTCACATCCCACAACCATACAGTGCTACACATCCCTTTAAAGTAGACTTTTCTCGCTTCCCTCAAATCAACAATAGATTAAAAAATCGACGATGCGTTTATGTTACAGAAATTACATCGGCGCATCGAAGGTCAGTTGCACATTGTCCCAACGACTCACGAGGATTGCATACCTAACTTGTCGCTCAGCTTTTCCAAGACGACCTACTCCTGGGCCCATAACTTTGAAATTTGGCTGTGGTTGTGTTCAGAGGCGCACTGTTCGGGATGGAAGTCCTCAAGTATACCAAATTTTGGGTCGAGAAGGATGGCGAGGCTCGAGCTCGAGTTTGGCTTTACGACGATCATTGCCATCCATCTCCGACGTCAAGCATGATATAAGACGGATGAATGTCGTTGTGAACGATGCTCAAGAAAAACAAGTGACGAATACCACGCTCGAACGGCTCGATGACGTCGAGAAAAAGATCTTTATCAAAAGGTGTGCAGCGTGCTGTCTGCCATTCTCTTATTGAGAGTCATTTTATATTTAGCGAGACAGATGCCCGTAATGCGACCGTCTCTTACGACGCAACCTCGGTGGTCGACGATATTGGGATGCGGATGCTGTATGTACTCTTGTGCATCATTTGGCACACTCCCATGAACGTTTTGTCATACAATCCCGTGGGCCGTGAGAAGTCTAATACCCCGACCTGACCTGCATGTGTACGTTGTCTTGGGAGTAGTAAACACGTATGTTGATAACTTGACATGCCCTGAAGTCTGCTCAGTGCTCTAATTTCAGACCTCGAGGGGTTATTTACACGGGCCTCGGCGCTCGGAGCTGGTCATTCATGGTGATTCCCCTTGGCTCTACTGATTATAATTGGAAACCTCAATCTGTCAGCTCTTATCGAAAACTCATTAATTTGGTAATAGTCCATGTTTCCAGACTCTTTACAACTGCTGAGTCTAGGCTGCTCAGTGCCCCCGTGACTTGAGATTCTGATAAAACTGTCCTGCATCTCCGGTTGCATATTGCTGCATACCCTCTAATATGACTTGCCGGGAATAGCCGAGATCTGTGTCACGATTGCCGAGGGCCTGGATTGTCTCTTCCTCGGGATCAAGTCAAGGATAAAGGTTAATCAGCTCCTGCCAGGCTTCCTGGGGCATATCCTGCCACCTGGTCTTGCTCCATGTACTCCTCGCCGTATTCATCGTCAGCTGCTGTAGCCTGTGACCACCGGCTCCTCAACTCGTCCGTGGTAGTCATAAGGATGCCCTGGATAATGCCGCTAACAGTGTTGATATGCCTCCTCTTCGTACGTGTGAAATTGTCAATTGAACCCCATCAACTTGTTTCACATTGTCGAAATGTCGGTGGGTGTTGCAGCGTCAGCTCGACTCTTGCGTAGTCTTCCCGGGTGCGTGGTTCAGTATAGTCTCCTATGCCGTAAGGGTATAGAGATGGGAATGCCAGAGCCAGCGGCCCAGCAAAGGCTCATTCTGTCCAAGCTCGTCAATTGGTGTCTGCCTAATACTCGAGATATGCATAGCTGGAGGACCCTCGGGCGATGCAGTTGTTCGCCGATTGAAGGCATGCGCTTGTGAGCCTTGTGAGCTAGCCGAGGTCTGTTGGCGACCGAGTCGACACGGTGGTAGGTTTGCTGATGCTGGCCGCTGTGAGAGTACTGACTTCCCGGCGCGTTTGCTGCTTAGAGTATCTATTTTTTGATCGCGTCCACATCTCTCTGGTGAGCCATCTGGAGTGGGACCGCCACGCCCTCCCAGAGTTCCTCACTGTTAGTGTTGGTGCTGGTGTTGTCATTCTCGGTGGCTGCGACATCATGAAGGTCTTATTCAGGTGGCTTTGCCCAACAGCATAGCATGTGTGTCACTGTCGATAGTCAGGGCCGGGGCCGGGTTGTGGCACTCTTTGCTCTCAGGTCGGTGAGGATCATCTGGGGGCACTTACCCCGTGGCGTGAGAGTTGAGGTCATGTCGGTTCAATGAGATACTGGGTCTAGATTGGATGGCTATCTGTTGATTGGTCGGGGAATGGGTGTGAATCTGTGTGAGGGTGAGTTCTTGTGTTAACAAAGTACGCGCAGGCCGCAGGCGCATTTGCGCGCATTTGATTGGCACACCGCCTGGCCATAATTACCCCAATTACCCCCACCCCACGACGCGCCTCAACGCGCTTCATCGCGCTTCATCGCGTCTTCCTCGACCACCAATCCCGGTGACGTTTGGGCAAGGAGTTCTCTCAGCAACATTGGAGATCTCGGGGCCATTCAGGTCATCCACGCAATCCGCCACCATGCTGCGACAAGACTTCAATCGGCTCGATCCCAAGCGTCGCAATGTGCTCGATCATCGAAAGAAGCAGTTTGCGGCGCCTCTGTACAAAGACGCCGAATACCCCCATCGACTCAATTTTTACACGGATGCGCCGACGGCAGACATAACGCTCGAGCAGTTTGAGCAATGGGCCATTGACCGACTTCGAGGTTTGTTGTTCTCACTCTACTCGCACAGTCTTTTACCTTCACGATACAGACACGCGGAGACATGCAAAGACTCTGCGACACACAAAACGAGGCTGACACGATGTGGCAGTCCTGGCCGAGCTGGAAGCATGCTCGTTTCGAAACCGAACACCCGCCGAGACAGCCGCTCACATGAAGCCCATTTTGGACAAATACGTCCCCCTCGATACCAACAGCTCATCTTCGGCGCGGCTATTTGCGCAGAGACAAAAGGACCACTACAGCCACTTCATCCTACGTCTGGCCTTTTCGTCCACCGAGGACCTGCGCCGACGGTTCAGCCGCGTCGAAACAATGCTGTTCCGCATGCGGTTCAACAATGATGATCTGACCGAAAGGTCCGCGTTCGTGTCGAGCCTTGATTTGGACTGGTGGGAGGCTGTGACGGAGGACGAAAAGAGGGACTATGCTGCGGACCTGGCGGCCATGGCAGGCAAGAAGTCTAGCCTCGAGGATGACATGTGGTTCAAGGTTGATTGGGAGAGAGTGCCAGACCTAGTCGAGGGCCGGAGGGTGTTTCTGAAGCAGGGCAAGGCGTTTGTACCCGGGCGCGAACAGTCGAGTATGGTGGTTGCCGAGTTCTCGTCGCGTTTGGAGAAGCAGCTCGAGGTATAACGTACTTCCTTCATCTTGACACCATGACGAAATTCTCAAGACAATCTCAAGACCTAGACAGAACGCTTCTCTTACTGACATTATTCTCCGTGGCCTCCTTTCGCTTAGCTCACTGCTCGGGCACTCCCGCGCCTCGACGAAGACGATCGTCTCACCCCGATCCTGAACCACCTGTCCAAGAACTTCATCACCCCCGACTCCACCTACGTCTCCAGCTCGACAGCCCCTGACGGCGCACAAATCACCGCTTCCAACATTGATCATCTATCGCAGCATTTCCCGGCCTGTATGTCTCATCTGCACCGGTCGCTACGACGAGACGCACACCTCAAGCACTACGGCCGTCTGCAGTACACGCTGTTCCTCAAGGGTATAGGCCTGAACCTGGAAGAGTGTCTGATGTTCTGGCGGAGCTCCTTCCACAAAGTCACCGATGATCAGTTCAACAAGGAATACAGATACAACGTGCGCCACGCGTACGGCGAGGTCGGCGGGGACTCTAACCGTCGAGGCGGTGGCTATAGCCCGTATAGCTGTCAAAAGATCTTGACTGAGCACCCGCCCGGCCCGGGAGAGGCACACGGATGTCCTTATCGGCACTTCAACATGGAGAATCTTACGGCTCTGGTCAACGCGATGGGTGTTTCGGACCGAGCGGTCCTCCAGGGAGTGAAGGAGGATAAGGAGAAGCAAAAGTTCCACATGGCTTGTAACCGGTACGTCGAGAGGCTCTCTTTTGGTTTCATACCTTGAAACGTCTCTTTTGGCAGCTTGGCTTGGTCCATTGAGTGCGCGTCAAACAGCAAGCTAACGGTGTTGTTTGATCGATCAAATAGGGTGTTTGAACATGTTCACAAGGCCGAGATTAGGAAGGCCAAGGATGAGAGCGTCATGACGTCAAGTCAGCTGGAGACGATTGTTCATCCCAACGAGTATTTCAAGCGAAGCTACCTGCTCAAAAACTTGGGCAAGGATGGTCAGAATAAGATGGAGGAGTGAGCTGGGGCGGAAAGGAGTACATACTGAAGAGGATGCCTGGGTTGAATTTTCGAGGGGGGGTTGATGTGGCACGATGGCGGCGTATGGAGTTCTTTGGTCTGGTTCATTGGCCTGGGCTTGGCCTGGAGTTGCGTATACATAGTTTCTTAACATGATGAATTGACCTAGGGCTTATTGGGCCTCGAGTTGACCGGGCTCAGAGTCCCATACCCGTAAAATCGATTACATGATTTTGCCCGACGCCCTCACAAGCAAGTTGTGTTCGTCAAAGGCAGTTCGCATCCACTGCCAGGAAGAGAGCAGCGATCGATAAAGCTCGCCGTGGCATTGCGATTGAGTTCAAGATTATGATGTCCTGTTATGGAAGCACAAATACGTACCGATCTTTCAAGTGAGGGATGACTCGTTCTGCCGTGCGCGGGATCGTATCTTGTTTGTCTGATTCGTGCAAGAAGAGTAGGTCTAGACGTCGCGCACATCATTAATCCAAGTAGCAAAAAAAGAGGCATAACTATACTATACAGACGCGTGAAACTGAAAGATCAGCAAAAGAAATCACCAAGTCTTGGAAAAAGACCACGTTGTTCGAGCAAAAAGCAAAAACAACTGCGGCCAGTGTGACTCGAACACACGACCTTCAGATAGGCATCCGTAGGATTGAAGTTGACTTCAGTCTGACGATCTCCCAGCTAATCTATGGCCGCAACAGACGTGGCGGGTTGCTCGGTATTAGACATTATGAAGCGTGTCACTAGGCAGCCGGGATAAAATTTATTACATACATACATACTTTTATTCTGGGTTGGGATAATTCCACCACCCTAAGATAAAGCGACATGGTATTTGAGTGCAGCCACTGCAGAAGACTGAGTCACTGAATTTCCCCCCCCTTTCGTGCATAGCCTCTCTATCTAATTCAACAATTATCTTCCCTCGAGGCCCGACACAACGACACCACCTCGCCTCAAATCATCGCCAAAGACGCAAACATATCTCAGGATTAAGCATTGATGATAAACTTAGAGTGCATAAAGTGAATACAGCACCTGGAGATATGTACGGCGTCTTTGGCGATGATTTGAGGCGAGGTGACGTCGTTATGTCGGGCCTCGAGGGAAGATAATTGTTGAATTAGAGAGGCTATGCACGAAAGGGGGCGAAATTCAGTGACTTAGTTTTCTGCAGTGGCTGCACTCAAATATTATGTCGCTTTATCTCAGGGTGGTGGAATTATAAAATGGGCGGTGGAATTATCCCAACCCTTTATTTTTTGATCCTTTGCGTATCGAGCAACGGAGCTTGGACGCGACAGAGGCAGTGCCAGCTGAACTGCCCGTCGTCTAAGTAACGGTGAACGATTCCCAGCAGTCGAATCGGCATGTTTGCACCGAGTTTCCCACGAGTTGATCCGTAACTACGAAGTACATAATGTAGCGATGTACAAGCACCCAAGCTAGAAAATGGAGGGAAAACGAAGAAGACAACAACAGCAGAGATGCGCTCAGGATCCCCACGAACGACAAAGAAAGATAAACCGTCAAGCAGACGATGAGGACGACACATAACACACGATCCAGGGATTGACTTGACACAACACCACAAGAACTGAACTGAGTTGGAATTATCTAGATAAAGCAAGAAAAACAAACGGCGTAACTTTATACTATAAATATCCAAAGTTCTGTCCTATGTCTTCAAGAAAGATAGTAGGGTGAATTGAAAAGATTCCACTAATTGCTGGAAACAAGCGAGGTACCTAGCCTCGCGTTACAAGTGGTGCCACCCACTGGTCAACAGCAGGAAGCAAACCAGATTTCGCTTGTGTGGCTTGAAGATCCATCATCCACGTGGCGCTGCACTCGCACCGCACGCATGGTCCCAGTGCACCGCACACTCAAGCGAGAAATGAAATTTTGCGTCTACGGAGTACATAACAAAGCCTCGTCTTCATGCTTCACCCACGTGCTGCGCGGCCGCGAAAAGGGGTGTCACGTGCGTGCCTCGCAACAAGCATCAAATTCTCGCGCCCAAACTGGCAGTTCTCAATGACCACAGCGTTTCTTTGCGTGCTCGAGCCCCTTCTATCTCGTACAAATGCATACGAATATGAAGGCAAAACGGCCGTGTCGGCGCCATGATGCGAACTTCGAAGGCAAGGAAGGAACATGATGTTTCTGCGCACTTCGGCATCCGGGACTCCGGGTACCGGGTACCGGCAGTGTCGGGCCGGGAAAGGCAAAATGAGGAAAGATGAAAGAAGAAAAGAAGTCAAGAAGGCAAGACGGAAAGACGGAAAGAATATACTGTACATACATAGACGGCAGACCTCGGATGGTGCCGGATTTCTACTCGCACGATACACTCTTTGTTCCATGACAATCTCGAGAGTCGAGCCCCAAGGAGCAACTAGGGGCCAACAGCTAATGGGTATTTCAGTAGTTACAGCTAGTGTCTGGGCCTTTGGCTCAGGCAATCTCAACGAGAATGCGAAATTGCCTGCATCATGTTCTCTTTCCTCTGGCCTCCTAGCCTCTAGAGCCGAGAGAGCCTACCTATGGGTGCACACGTTCTGGGCGGCTCCGACTTGCGCTAAGTGCTGCCAAGCCCTCCCAGAACGATCCAAAATGCCGTGATGCCGAAACGGAGGGCCGGGGCCGGTGGGAGAAGAGGGGAGGGGGGGGGTGCGCGGCAGACGGTTCTAGAATAGGGCGGGAAGCGAGACGCGAGAAGGAGGGAACGATGCAGTTGGCTTGCGATAAGACTCAAGATGTCGATGGCCCATGGGTCATGGGACGGTCGTTGGAGAAGATAAGCTCCTCCGTGCAGGGGATGAAAAGGGAAAAGAAATGAAGCAAAGTAAAGAAACCGGTGCAGAGAAAAGATGCAGAATATTTCGGATAGGTAGAACAGAAAAGAAAAGGAATTGCAACTGGCAACGACGCAACAATGTCGGGGCAGGGTTGCCCCATTGACCAACTCGCGATGTGCCGCGCCGCCCCTTCGGAACGCCCTTCAGGTTTGGGACGAGAACAACTCAATTCGCCTCCTTTATAGTCCCATCTTACCCCGTGCGAGTCGGCGCCCATATTCCGCCAAGATTCGTCGTGTCGTCAGCCGAGCCCGGAAACGATCAAAGTGTGCGTATTTATGGTGTAGGTAGGTAGGTAGGTACATACGGAGACTCTACACGCACATGTGCTTAATCCCCAGAGCCTCCAGTCACGCAGAAAAGGTCAGACCAGAAAAGGGGATTGATGTTTCTATTCTCGACGCCCCTTGTTTCCAGCGACGGCAACGCATTCCCCCCCCCAATTGACCACAACCTATGAATACATCAACACTCAGCCTTACCAAAGTAACCACTCGTCCGTCTTCCCGTTCCTGCAGTGCCGCCCGCACCGGCGCCGCCCAAATGGTTCGTAGCGGAACTGGGCTCGTCTCGGCGATTCAGCTCTCCCAAGACGGCGGCGCCATCTAGATTGTCCGCATGGGCGCGTTTCATCCTGGTTCATCCCACGACATGGTTCTGCATTCCCAGCGGCGGGCGCGTCTCCCCAAACCAAAACACGACCAAGTTCCAACAAACGGTCTTTGTTGATACGGAGATAGAGCCGACGACTTACCGAGTACGGAGTACATACATACCTATACATCATACATGCATCGCCTAAGGAGAGGCTAGAAGAAGGGTGGGAAGACCTGACCCCAAGACCTCCGGGGTTGTGGAAGCGATGCAGAGGAATGAACCGCCCAAAGCGGCATGGAACTTGGAAGCCCCCCAGAGGGCCCAACAAGCGACAGACTTCGGAGTCTGAGAGGAAGAAAAGGAATGAAGTCGTCGTGCGGCAGCCAACATGCGAGGCAGCCGGACAGGACAGGATATTATGTAAAGAGCATCTGGTGGTGAGGAAAGGAAAAAAATACCCTTGGCCAAGAAGAAGAAACCCCCGTCCCGCATCCCGGCACCGGGTGTTTCCCCGTCCAGCACCCGCGGGCACACAAAACCCAAACCCAAGATAGGTACAACGCGCAATGACGCGGCGCCATGCTGCAACTTACTGTTATATTGCTCACCATGAGAAACATGAGAAAGGGTCGGGTCCCGGATTGAGATTCAAAAAAAAGCCCCGAGACAAAGGAGCGTTCGCGGCTCATGATCGCTGACTGTGCTCGTTTGTGCGCTCTAATAAATGGATGTAGGTACTTACTCCGTACATGTGTACTCATATGATAATGCCGCGGGACAGGACAAGGACGACGAAACGCAAAGGAGGAATGCAGACAGCATCATCGTCGTGAACTTGTGAACCTTCAATCACGGTACGGTGTTGACATGTGTAGAGACCCCCGGGATGGGAGTCTCATGATGCGATTGCGCGAGGAATGGATTACGTATTTGTGACACAAGTCGCTCATCACAAGCTACAGCAGCTCGACTCAGCTCAAAAGTCAACTCATCTCAACTCAACTCAAACACGTACATACGCACAACATGTTTCATCCCCAGATTTCCCATCTCACAGTTTCCCGTTCTTATCTGTGCCATCTCACATACCCACTTTTAAGCTTCTGCTGCCTCATGCTGCATCTTGCATGTGAGAATTCCTACATGTACATACCTACGTGATAAATGAGAACCCGCCTCTTCAGTGTCGCGCCCAGCTCTAGATTAAGCGCGTTTTCCCCTCCAAAACACGCGCCAGGCCAAATATCACGTGCCCTCATTTTGCGCTTCATGCCAGGTTACATATGTACATACAAGGTTCCATGTAGGTCAAAGTTCCGCAACGGCGCAAAAACAAGTTGCCAGACCTCTGTTTCAGAAAAACAAGGGCCCTCCCCGAACCCACTCTTCCTGCCAACTGGCGAATACCCACAGGCTGCGCGTATGTACATACATACCTACATGTTAGGTGCATACATAGGTAGGTAGGTAGGTAGGTAGGTATGTACATTCTTACATGCGGAGTAACACATGAACAAGTTCTTCCTTTCAAGATACATACCACTGTTCTGCTTACGGAGTATGTGTGTACATTGTACATATATGTACCCCCAATTGCAACCCGCAACCCGCAACCGCAATTGCCATTGCCATTGCCATTGCCAGGACCACGGAGTAAGTAAGGGCCCCTGCCAAGATTTTCTGCCAAGCCTTCTGCCAAGACATTTCCAGGCCCGAAGGCCGGAATCATGGATAGTGGATGGATGGGGGCTCGTGGAAGCGGTGAAGAAGGGGAATTTGGCAGAAGGGCAGGCAGTGGGCACAAGAACAAGGGGCCGCGGGCGGAACAAGGGGCGGAGGCCTGCGAGGCCTGGGGGGACAGGACAGGACGAGACAAGACGGGATGAGACAAGGCTGAGAGGATGAGCCTGGGCCTGGGTCGGGTTGGGTTTGGGGGCTCGGAGTCGAGGGTTATGTAGTTGCTTGGGTACTTGTACGCAGTAAGGTTGGTAATGTGCCGACCGACGCGCGTACACGGTATTTACGTACGGAGTTGTTGCTTGCAGATGCGGGTGTTGCGTGAGAGAACCTTGTTGCATAATTTATGGTTCGCGGCAGTGGAATTTCGAGGGGACGGTTCAGGTCGCAGAGTACATACACAAATCATCACCACATTTACACGTCAAAGGCATCACCACAGTATGTCGCACTATTTATTCACTGGCATTTAGGTTCATGAATGAAGAGACAGACAGGCATTTTAACAAAAAAAAGAAAATATCATTCGTCTCTCAGTTAAGCTTTGCTGCACGGCAGGTCATGCTAATATCATTTATCAAGTCCACAAGATAAAAACCCAGGGCGCCTGCCCGCCTGCCCTGCTCCTCAATTTCCGTCGCAATGGCCGAGCTAAGACAAGGCACGAGCTAACTCGTCTGATCGTCGAGTACCTTCCCCCGTGAGATAGTATCCCGTCGCGGTTGGCTGTGCATACAGAACAAGCCGCGGCTTTGGTCCACTTTGAACAGCCCGTGTATGACTGGCTCGAAGGTCGACGTCAAATAGGCTCGATCCGTCCGAGTGTGTTCATTCGAGTCGTCGCATCATCATCATGTTGGGAACGCCGGAGGAATATGAATAGAGAACGATATGGGTCATTCGACACGATACCTGACCGCAATCGACCGTACTGCGCCAGTCGCTCAAGTGTCGCCAAATTTATCTCGGCGGACTCGGTAGCAAAGTATCAATTCGATATTCATTCGACCTGGTGAAGATGTCGTCTTGATATGCGTAAAAACATTCTCCGCGCCATCAAGGCTTATGTACTGAGCGCCGTCTGATCCAGCATCGCGCACGCGTCCAGTCTCATTGCGGCAGTCGGTCGAGGGTATTGGCGCAGGTGAGGGTATGGTGGACTCCAAAAGAAAATTCATACATAACTTGGCGTAGTGGCGTCCTGGAGCTGGCTAGCAGCTACATTGTCGATGGGGGTGGGTATCCTGTCCTTTATATAAAAAAAAGAGAAAAAAGTCGCTTGAAGAAAGTGGAAAGTCGGGGGAAAAATATAGTTTGGGGTATGTAATGTAACAATGGACTAGCGCAGCCCGAGATGCGCGCAATCTGAATGCGTCTGTAGACAGGACCAAAGAAGAAAGAAGAAGATCGTAGATGTGGTCGACGGAGGTGAGAAAAAACGAAGTCTCGCACTCGCGTAGAAGTGGCCATGGGACTACCGATCGGATCGTGGTTGTATATTCGTGGGTAGCTCATTTGTAGCCAACCATCTTGGCGCAACGCTCGCAATAGTAGAGGTTGTGCGCGATGCGCACCATGCCAGTTGAGCTTACATCATCGGTTGATGTAGCTTCGACTGAACGGGCGCAGCGCATGCATCGCAAGATTTCTACCGAGGCGACAGGACGAGGAGGAGCTGCGGCGGCGTCCATGCTGAATCGATGATGACCAGAGTAGCAGGATGGGGATGTGTCGGTAGAGTGTCCTGATTCAGAGGACGAAGTAGAGGACGATCGGTGAGGCTGAGATGGGATGCTGGTGGAGGAAGACATGGCTTCGGGCTCGTTATATCTATTTGATGAAGCACTTGTTGACAGCACTTTGACGCAATGCAATGTGTGACCCCGCTGAGCTGACGCGCGTCGTGATAGGTCGGGGTATCTGAGGCGAGATGGATAATTTCGGAGCTAAATGCAGCGCCGAAGTGGTTGTTGGTGAATTGTATCGGTATTGTTGTTCAGATGAAACGGCTTGTGCCAGGGTGTGCTGAGAGTCCGCGTGCCCGGATTGTTGGAGGGGGCAAGAGAAATTGTTCTTGTTCGACTAGAAGGTGACACAAGTCCGACAAGGGGGTGTTGTGTTATTCTTTGCCCAACGACCACAGTGAGTGGTGGAAACCTAAAAGGGTCGAAGCTGTTGTGCTTTTCAAAAGCGAGTTCGATGGAAGGTGTGTGTGAGTGGTGTGTGAGTGTGTGTGTGTTTGAGTGAGGAAGGGAGAGTAAGACAGGGCAAAGCGACTGAATCAAGGGGAGGGATCGAGTTGATAAAATAATGTCCGGAAGGGATGGCCAGAAATTAAAGAGAAGAAAAGGGCTTTCGGGATGAACAGAGAGGATCCACGGGCTTGTTTCCAAAAGCACACGCAATACACCTTAATCGTCGATGCTGGCCAGGCCTTAGCAACTTCGTCTCGATGACCTTGATCGGCTGAGGCCGTGGACCGCAAGGTAAATTGGCGGGGGGCCCTTCGCAGTCTAGATGGGGTGTGTCTGTGAGCAAGAGGGTGAGGATCCTGGGTCAAAGTGGGCGTGCGAAGTGAAAAGGGGGCGTCTAAAATGGGGGGGTGATAAGGATTTGTGGGCCGCTAGGGGCGTGCAAGCTTGTGTGGCCCGAGTCGCCCGACAGAAGCTTTGCGCAAAAAAAAAGGGGGGCCGTGCACACTATCAAGGAGAAAAAAAGCCAAAAAAAAAAATTGATCAGTGTAGCCATTTTTATGCACCAATGCGAGTTTCTGAGTCCCATACTCCCGTAGAAACTCGCACCTGGAGAAGGAAAGTGCCAGTGGGAAGAAAGCTGTGGCCAGTAAAAGAAGTGGGCTGTCAGGCAATTCTTCAGTTAGCCAAGGCAACGGCAATAGACAGAACAAGCAGCTTAGCAGATACGAAAAAGCACAGCCCATCAACTTTCTCGTCCGCGGTAACTTTACGGAGTAATTAACAATACAAACATAACAACATGCACGACTTCACAAATGTCCGTGCTTGGAACTGAAATGAGCAACCTCCAGGAGTCAGGAGTCAGGATCACAATCACAGGCTGGGCCGCAGCAATTGTTTAGGCGCTCAGCCCTTGCGCGCCCTCTGCGACCCAACAAGCACAGACAGAAGGCCGCGACAGCACAGCATACGGAGTACCTTAGGTAGGCTACAGTACGGCGCGGTCGAGGCCGTCTTCGCGGGGTTAGTTAAGCTTCCAGCCCAAGCAACGAGCCCAAACAGAAACAGCCAGCCCAAGTCTAGCCCTTTTTCGCGCGGTAGGCCATCCGAAGCTCCCGTGTTGCGTTGTGCGTTGTGCCTTTGTCTTTTACGGGTAGGTATTCGGAAATGCCGTAAAACTCCCTCTCTTCTTCTGTGTGTGTATCGCGTGTGTCTTTGTACGCTGCTAAACACGTAATCCGCCGCCATTCGCGCAGGAATTGTCCGAAGCACGAGTAGTTCCCTATGCACGCTCGGTTGATTGAATGTATGTATGTCACTTGCAAGTTGCAACCCAAATCATGGGACCTTCCGAAGGCATTGACACTTCATCGTCCCCGGATGCTCCGTCGACATGGCTGTACCCGGTCATCTTGCCCGTGGGGAGCCCGATGCGACCTATCAATTGACGTGGCCATGGCTGGGGTGCGTGGGATATCAAGGAGGATAAGCGGCATCAGATGCGGCTCGGACGGCGCGCTTCGACTCACGATGGCACTTGTTATGTATCAAGATGGGAAGGACAAAGTCAGCAGCAAGCAATCTGGTTGGTGTTGTTTCGGTGGTCGGGCGCCGGAGTATGCGTACGGACTCCCGGAGTATGAACCGCTCGACAAGGACAATCGGACCTTGCGAAATATGGGGGACTTGCATCTCGGGCAGAGACGCCAGGCTTGCTTCTCGACACAAACCAGCCCAAGGGCGTAATTACGTTCAATTTCTTTTTCTGGAGATGCGGCATGGGCCATGTTTCGTGTCAAGACAAAGGCCGCGGCTTCTGCAAAGGGTGGAGCAGGGCAAAGTCCTTGGCTCTGCTCAGTGCTAATACATGAGGGCGAGAGAGATTGATGGGTTGAACACGTGTGGTTTGACATTCTCTACGAATGGATATTGTTGCGGCTGACGGAGTCAAATTGGTGTTGTTTCGAAACCGGTGCTTACGTATGCTATGTAGCTTACATAGGTACATACATATGTAGCTGTCTGGACTCTGGTGTTTTGCCCAGATTACAAGACTTGGCATTATCTCGCAGCTGTCACAGCCGTCGCAGTAAAGACATGCGGTATGACCAGACGGCGCCTGTAATTTTCTTCAGCAAGATAGTCCGGGATAGTACTCCGTATGTGCATAGTGACTGCACTGACTGGTGGCAGTTCAAAAGGAAGTTGAGCCGGCTCCCTTTCTGCTTGACAGTTGACGACATCAACATGAGACAAGCGATTGATTAGTCGTCTGCATCTGCATGTCAGTTGGCTGCATGAAATACCTCTAAGCTGACCTGGGAACCCGGTTGCTATGTAGCCCACAGCTTGTCAGCCCACTTGCGGCCCGCTGCAGCTTGGGATGGTGGTTGCCTCCGGATAGATCCCCAAGCACGAAGGAGCCAGACGCCCTCCTCAGAATGATATCTGAGAAACGACTCAAGACTCAAACAAGGCGTTGCTTCTTCAGTTCTTACACAAGACAACGCATGACGCTGGAATGACGAGAGCTGATAAGAGGCTCAGTTCGAGTCATCGTCCTACAATAGAAACATGCCGGTTTCTGCATCACAGTACATATCTGTTTCTCTAGTGCGTCTCATGTACAGGCCACAAGATGATCTCAACACGGTCTTCTGTCGAATCGGTCATGACAAGTCAGGCAGCAGCATAATTAGGTTGAGCAGTCATGTTTCAATCCAGTCAACAGCCCCTTATTTTAAAGCCCCGTTTCTACCATTCCATCCTGTCAGCGTCTTCTAAGCCGAGAGCGCCAGCATGGAGTTGGCTGTTTGGCTGTTTCTTCGGTGGAGAAGCCGGTTTGAGCCGACAAAAGATGTCTTGAAGGCTAAGCAAAGCTTCCACTGCGTGCACAAACGCACAGCCAATCAATGTTAGGCAAGATGGATGGAACGGCAACAAAGCCAAGACAAGCCTCGGCTCAGCGCTTTTGCCTGATGAAGTTGCGCATGCAGTCAATTGTCAAGTACAGTACATGTAACATATAACATATGTATGACTATCAACGAGACGAGCGCACCAGATTCATTGAAGTAATTGAGAGGGAGCATCTTGTGGAGGAAAATCTCCGTGGATATCAATCCAGACAATCCGCATCGGTCCAAGTTCCACAGTCCCTCCCGGTTGGGTTCATGCACAACATGAAGCCCCTGGGGGTTTCCCATCTCAAGACACTCCCCCCTTCTTCTTCGTCTTCTTTTTCTTCTTCTTCCTCTTCTCTCCCCCGGTACAGGCATAGATGATAGAACCTGCACTTCAACTTGGAAGCACACACAAACTCTCTGCCAAGCCTATCGAACCAGTTCCCCAGGCCTTGGGGCCAAGAAACAAACTTGGCGTTTAGTTGCCCCGAATTGGCTTAGCGTCATCGGCGTCTCCCTGATGGCCTCTGCAATTTCCGATCCTAAACCTAAACTCGCAACGCGATAGACGAGTCGACGACTTCTCTACAGTCCACACCCAAACGAGATGTTAGCAAGGCTGGCGGCTTGCGCGCGCATAAAATAAAGATGGGGTTTGCCAAGAGTGTGGGAAAGCCGGTGCCATCGACATCGATACATAATAACCTTGGCCAACGGGTATCGACCGTTTTGGCACGCAGTCAGTGGCCCTACCCAGGTAGGTAGTCCAGTCGATGAGCCCTACCCCAAATTTACCGAGTAAATACGGTACATACTCCCCAGACCATTGGGGGCGTCGTAGTGAACAGAGCCGCGGGATCGGATCTGGCTTCTTTTCCTTGCATGCACGAACGACTTGGATACATATATTCACAAGGGCGGCAGCAGCAAGCGTGCAGGGGTGCAGAACAATGGAAGGAATTCGCAAAAAACATGGCATGTACGTACGCACTGCACCGGGAAGGACGACGCAGGTTTTCGATGACTAGAACAAAAAATGGCGTGTGCAACGCGCGTTCGTGGCCAGGTTTGTTTGGGGATGCATCAGATGCAAACTGTCGTAATTAATTACATGTTGCACACCAGACAGCTGATTTTCTCTTGATTCAACTCTGCGCTCCTGCGTGATTTGTCGACTCGTATATTGTGAGGATTTCGATCTTGTTGATGTGGCCAAGATGCGGATAGGCGGGTGCACGGATGCACTGATCGCGATGGGTGTCCAAGTCATGAAATCCGTTAGCAGGAATCCCCTGGCAAGTTTGGATTGGTGAAAGTGACCTAACCTTTGGCGGTCATTGGTTAATGGTGGCACATTGCGCCGTTGCACATCCGATGATCTGGTCATAGCGGCCAGCACTTGTCTGCCTATCTACAAACTACAATTCTAACGACTGTGCTAGGACTACCTAGACAAGCAGGTTGCTACATTAGGTAGGTAGTTGGTTTGCGTAACTACATAGCGGCCTCGAGAAGACATCAACTCGCTGCTTTTCACATGGGAATAGATTGGAAATCGTATCATGGGATCAATTTCGCAAGCTATTGGGCCAAGATGATGTCGTACATACCGAGGCAAAAGGGTTGAGCCAACCCATGCTGTGGCAGTGCGCATACATCGATATGTCTTTATCTGTGCACGCATATCAACACGTGTTTAGACATGGCATCTTTAAGGGACAACATGCAAGCCACATGTCACACATGCAAGCTACGTGTCATAACAGCTGTTTTCGCCCTGCTGTACGGAGTATAGGTAGGTAGATACCATGTGCATTCTATAATCCTTTCGCCTTCGCAAGTAGATTTCCCTCAGAACAACTCTCAAAGGGGGCAATCCGGACTCATATATGAATAAGGTGGGGTTTGCCTTGGCAGACTGGCCTTCGCCATGCACCGTTACAGACTCCCCAGCGATATTAATGGCCCATTGAACCCGTTTAGCATCGCTTCATCACGTGACGAGATCGGATTCAGAATTGGGCCTGATGGGATGGGCTTGGAAGCTGGAAGGAATTGAAGGTGAATATCTGCACTATTATTGGACGACTGTGCTCATAGAGATCAATGCATGGATGGGGACCTGAAGGGTCGGATGGATGAGATTGGTATGCCGGGCCGTTCGATGAATTTGCCAACCGAAGAAAACGTCATGCCACGACGGAAGCTGGTGAGCCTTTCAATGCCCGGCGCGTGTTTGCATCTTGGCCCACGTTGTCACGCTATCAACTAGATAAATAGGCAGCGATTAGATTTGGGGCCAGATGCTCGATTCAGCAGATCTGCCAGTCCATACATATGTCGCTACTTCCATGATTTCGGAATTCCACGAGTCCATAATTCCTCGAATCCATGATTCCATGAAACTATGGGCCCATAAACTGACCATTGCACGATTCCATGTTTCCACGATTCAGCCCACAGCTCAGTCCACGGCTCAGTCCACGGTTCGCGTCCAGACTAAATCACAGCCCGGGCGATGATATCTCGGAGCAACCCGCCTCCCCCCACGGACTCCCTCCCGCTAACTAGTAACCAGGTGTTTACATAACATTTTAGGTTCATCAAGCAACCTACGCGTCCGCAAACATACTGCAGCAGCAACATGCATCACGACTCACGAGTCAGCTACACTTATGAGTCAAGCTAAGCTGGACGTTAACCCGCCTTTCCCAGGCCCGCACGCCTCGGCCGCGAGAGTTGCCGCAGCGCCGCCCCCCTCCCGTTGCGATTCAGCCCTCGACAGCAGTGGCAATTGAGCATTCCTCGCCCGCCCCCCGCAGCCGCCTTGGCACTGCTATGTTGATTGAAGCATTTGAGCCATCGAACGAGAAGCTGGGGGTTAGGGCTTGGAGGCTTGAGAACGCACGTACATATGGAGTACATATGTACAACTCAGTAAGCTCCCGCCAAGACATTGGACGGCTCGGGGCTTCGCGCATCAAGCCCAAGTCCTGAGCCTGAGCCACATGCTGTCGGTTATCCGCCGTCCGCCGTTTTCGAGAATTGGATCCGTCTGGCGTCGCGGTCGGTCGTCTCCTCCGCCTCGGAGGAATCGGCCGGCAAGCTCCAACGTGCCAATTTGGTGCGTTTCCGCGGCCCGCCTCTGGCACTTGATCGTACAGATGTACATGCCTACATGACTACTGCGTAGAACGGGGGCGGCCGCGCGCCTCATCCTGGATTGGTTCTTTCCAGGACGATTCGCGCGGAGGCGCTCCGGGATCAAGTTTGAAAAAGCTCCGTCGAGCTGTGGATGCCTGGAGAAGCTCCGAACGGGACCTTGCATCGGGGGAAACAAAACAAAAGACAAATCACAGCAAGGTTTGGGCCGCTGTTTCGGGTTCTCTTTTTGCCAGCGCAGACTGCAGTGATGAAGCAGTAGACTATGTATGTATGAGCAAGGGCTCAGGACTCAGGAGCAAAGGAGCCGGAGACGGTACAACGTTGGGAAGAAGACGCCCCGTGTTGCCTTTTCTGCGCAACCCTGAATGTTTGACCAAATTCCTTTCCGTTCAGCCATGTTCGAGTCCCTTCATTTTGCTGGGGATTCTGCGCGTAAGAGCCCCTCCCCAACCTCGTTCATTTTTTAGGTTCTACGTACGGAGTACCAGCCAACGAGTTTCACTTTGCCAGTCTCGAGTCTCGACCCGACGAGGCGACGCAGTCCAGACTTCTCCCCCACGACGACCGGCCAACAGACTATCTATTGCAAGCGCATCTTGCCTTGGCAGCCTAGGGCGGATTCTACGGAGTATCATGTAACCATGTTACATGTGTTAGAGGCTGGTCACGCCCCGGACCCGCTGCAGTAAACACCGGCGCAACGCACACCTCAGCTACATACCTCCTATTCGTAAGGTTATTCTACGGATTCTAGATCGTTGTTTCGTTTCAACGCAAATGCTCCTTCTTACGAGACTCGTTGTGCCGGAATTAACCTTGTGGTGCGAGAATTGCGGCAGCCTGATAATTCGGTGGGGCCCTCAGTTTGCCAAGTTCGCTCTGTTTGCGCCACGCCTGACTGCCACATATCGCAGCCACATGTTGCAGTACACAGTACCTAGCCGCGGAAACTCAAAAGAACCTGACGAGCTGGAGTCACGACAACGTTCCCCCGGCGAGCAGCCTCTCCTCTCACTCCCACGAGGATGAGTACCGTCCGAATGTGTATCTGAACGCCGGTCGGAGGAACTACGCACGTGAAGACACATGCGTTCCTTCATTCTTTATATGCATTGCTTCGGAGCCGACGCAAAGTCCCCCCCGCTATCCATCCAGTCCTAGGCTCGCCAAGTGGCAAGGATCTCATAGTTGAGGCACAAAATCTCTCCAGTCAGGGACAAACGTACACTAGGTAGGTAGTCGAGTATAAATTCGCCCAGTCAAGAGAGAACCTCCCTCTAATTATGTATCTAAGGACAAATTACGTCTGTCGAGGATAATTTCCCATCCGGTCGAGGTACGACCGGGTGCGCCACGCGACGCCACGGGGTTGTATCAGCCGCAACCGTTCTGTCCATGGAATGTGTGCCTGAATTATTGCGCACAAAAAACTCTACATCGTTCGGGTCCTGATAGCTTATACCTAGTCTTGGCAGACTGCGCACTGGACTGTCGTGGATTTGGAAAGGGGATAAAATGGTACGAATGTCTTGAGCAATTTGGGGGGTATAATGGTGGTGTACATTTGACCAAAGAGCTAGCTGGTAAAGGCCGTCACGTGATGCGGCTCACAGCACGGCTTACTTCTCAACAGAATGGACTAAATTACCTTTGCCCCAGACAGGGCGTCGGTGATGCGCCCGTTCAAAGCCATTGCAACTGCAAGTTTGGAACCCAGCTTTAGGTCGCCCTGTCTATGATGGCGAGTTACACTCGAATCCGTGGCATACAGCGTGACATTCCATTGGGGAACTTTGCTTCCTCATGCATACCTATATTGGCAGATGGATCCTTTGCTCATAGGACATAGAGGAGTCATCAGTGATCACACTGCATTCAGCGCTTAACGGGAGCGTCCCAAAGTGAGAAGTGCATTGCAGGGATCCAATCTGCCAGATTTGACGCCATGGTCCGACTCTCGGGAGTCGGGGGTCTGTGAAGATTGCTTCGCTTCACTGAGAGGGCTGCTACAATAAAGCTTCTGTTTCTCATGCAAAACAAATGCGCACAACACGCTCCTTGCATCATGTTTCATGTTCCAAGAACATAACATAAGACTCAAGAGACCCCCTCGCCCTTGCATACCCGGCCCAGCGGGAGAATCTTCTAATCCTGCTTCGCTTCGTGGCGCAAAAAGAAACGCCCACGAGCTCTGACGATTCGCCGTCATGGCTCCAATGCAGCCGCTGCTGCTCGAATCGGCGCCCTAGCCGACTCTCCCCCCCCCCCCCCCCCCAATCCAATCCAATCCAACGGGTCGGAGGAGAAGGATTGGAGGCCGACCGGCGGCCTCAGCCAATCTTACCCCAGACAACTCGGAGACGATGATTTCGAGCAGATGCCGGACGGGCCGGTCAATCAGATGGCCTGTACGGAGTGTGTACCTTCATACGTGTGCACCTCGCCCATGCAAGAGGCCGTGACTGGGCAACGGAAGAAGAAAGGATGAAGTCACAATGAGATGGATGGATCGCAGACGATACAAAGGCGCCGAGAGTTGGCACCTTGTCACAGACCCAATCAAGTCACTTTGCCAGTTGTCAAAAAAAAAAACCGCACATCGGACTCCGGAGCTTGGCCCGTGTTTTCGCATTTCATTGGCCGCAGGCGGCCTTGTTCGTCTTTCTTGTTCCCTCGCCTCCTGGGATTTGCTGTCCGACACTTTCCCTTTCCTTTCGTAAACCTCCGAACCCGGAACGGCGGACAGGACATGGAATTTTTTTCTTGTCGCAGCGCTCCAGTCCTTCGGCCGAGGAACCCCCTTCGAGCCCACCCCATTCCTGCTCTGTTCCAGAACCCGATGCCCCAGAAAGAAGTCGTTATCAGAATACCTATTTACGTGGTTTACTGACTCGTTGTTCTCGGCCGAGAGTTGAAACTGGTCCCGACAGTCTGTTTCTTTTGGTGAAAGGAGGGGGGGAATTTGTTCTCGCCTCTTTTATCTCCCCGGTCGGCGGCAGTTCATGCTACGCACCCATGTCCCCGCGCGCGTGAAACCTTTTGAAGCCATAAAAGTTCTTTCGGCGTCAAGGAACTTCGTCAGACCATGCGCCGCATATAGGTGTATGTACGTTGTCGAACCGAAGAGACGCCGCGGCAACGAGTCTGTGCTGACTGACTGCTGATGCACAAAGGATCACTTTCCAGCAGGCGGCCTCCCTTGAGACGCGGGTTTATTTATAGATTTTATAGGGCAGTGTAGCAGTGAGATGGCGCTCAGTGGAGGTCGTAACGGGTTTCAGTGAGGGAAGTGCGCGTATACGTGCATGTGCATGGTCATGTGAGCCATTTATTGCGGCCTTCCAACATGAAAATCGACTCGTCGGGAGTCGCAAGTCTCGAAACGACGACTCATTGTGTTCACAATTCTTCGTTCTTTTTGCCACCCGCGTGCGGCGTGAGACATCACAGGATCGTTCCATCGCTCGGCAATGTGACAGATTCGTTCATCCATTCGTCTTTTGTGAATGACATGTCCCACGCGCTTGTCCGTCGTCTGTGGACTCCGAACTCCGGACTCGGGATGCAACCTTGAACCTCGTCGGCGAAGTTGCAGGGATGGAGCAGAATGAGATTTTGGGACGCCCTTGCAGACATTGCCACGAGGGACCCTTGTCGAGTGGCTTGGCCGAGTGGCTTGGTCGAGAGCCCTGGTGCCTGGGCCTGTGATCTGGGGGACATGTTGTTCAATTTTTGAATAATCTCGAACTTTGGTGATCTGATGACCTTTCTTTGTTTTCTTTTTCTTTGCGCTACATCCTGGTCGGCTGGTCACATGGCAACGACTGATTGTTCATATTGATACAATGTACCAATTCCCCCCCCCCCCCCTTCCCTTTCCTCTTCTCTCGTCTTACTGCAGTAATTGCATACAGTACATACCTTTTAAAATGAGCACGAGGTTTATCATTTCGGGCGGCAGTGATAAGCGCCCCAATGCCAAAGGTCTTGAGATTGAATATTTGAGATTGATCTAGCCACCCTAGCCACTCGATGTTTCAGTGTCCTCTCCTCTATCGATGGCCGCTACTCCGTACAGCAATTTCACAGCGAGAGAATTCTAGAGTACATAGCGTCCTTCTCGGTAGAAAAAAAAACGATGCGCTTCGCGTCGCTCTCATCTTGATATCCAGAGTCATTGGTCATGGTATAATGTATTAGTGTAGCGGATATGCAGTCCATGGGACTACAATAGTCGTCGTGTAATCAAACCACATTCCGTCCCTAATGGGACAAGGCTTACTACGCCATAATGGACAGCGAGGAATGACGAAGCGAAAGTCATCCCAGCCACTATCGACAGATTCGTGTAAGTTCGGCCCATGTGCCTTGCAGAGCCAGCGAACTGCATTCGAGTTCAAATGAAAATTCTTGGACGATCGGAGGTGGTTCGAGCAGAGCAAAGTCCATTATCGAGCTTTCGCCTTCAACTTGCCCCTGGTGGGAGGTCATGAAATCAACCTTTAATGTGAAGATGAAGCCACTGCCCAAGTGACACCAGCACCAAATGGAATTCGAATCTACAGTCTGATACTTCGGCCGCGAGAGTCTTTTTTCTCGCAGCGTCAGCGTCGATTCGATGGGATCGAGTTGTTGGAAACGTCTTGTTTCCTTTCGAACTATAGGGTAGTGACAGGCTCGACATGCGGCGGTGGCGAAAGTCTGAGAATTCCTTGTGTCTTATCTACAGCTTGTTCAGACAATCAATGCTCAAAATTAGAGGCATCGCAAGGCATCTAAAGATGCTTGAATGATGGCGGATAACTATCGCGTGCGAGCGGTCGAGGTCAAAATGTCACACGGGATTCTGGTCAGAAATCAGAGGGCCGAACAGTGGCCAATATTCATGGCCCGTATCGAGGACAAATCATCGCGCCGATTCGACACAAATTCGATGTGCGAAATATCCTGACTACCAATCATGGTTGTCACTAGCCTCAAACCATATAAGAGCCCAAGGTAGTTGGCTATCTCGAGGGGCGCAGCGATAATGAGCGGAGTTTCGAATCCCTTTCTTCAATAAAGAGGCAAACACGAAATGTGCGCCTCCGCTACGCGTCGCCGCACGATTTCTTCAGTTTTGCCTGATTATGGGAGTGATGAAGCCAAGTCTCCAGCTAGCGAAAAGGCATTCAGATTTCAGAGTCATCTATTGATCGTGATCAATGAAAAAGTATTTGTAAAGTTGATACGATTTGCGACGTGGATGCCGTAAAAAAGAGGCGTAACGCGAAGCCAACTTGTCGGCATCTTAGCGTTGTAGGCTTTACCACTTGTCGGTACTTACTATGTACGTACAGTGTGTAGCTATCAATTCTAGTATCATCAGCACTTGTCGCCTTTATCTAGTTACTAACTTGCGCCGCTTGTTGACGAAATCGTGTGGAATCGATGGTGTGTTGCGCCCTTTCAGGAGTTCAGGAAACCGATGCGTCATGCCGGCTGCCCCACAGCCACAGATGGCAGAACCCACCTTCGCGTTTCCCTCAATCAACTCTCGTCCGACGGATGCACAATGCTCAATGAGCAAGCAGCCACAAAGTAAGGAGAGACAACGTCAACCTCTCGCGGTCGAAGAGACAAAAGAGCTCCTGCCGAAGGAGAAGGATCCTCCACATGGGCAAGCTTTCGCCGTCGCTGAAAGCTCTAATCCACGCCTCTTTTGCGCGCCCTGGTCCTGTGCCCACGTCGGCCGCCATCCGCGAAGTCTACCAGTCAATTGCGCGGGACGCGACGGCACGAAAACTAGGCGTGAGGCCATGGCTCGTGATGTCGGTGAGTTTGTGCGCCATTGACATTTCTACACCAACCCCTAGAGATGCCATCTTAATTTTCCCTTGGTGTTTTCTTTCCCTTATCTCCTGTGACGAAAAACCTCATGTGAGGAATACTCAGGTTTTTGTGCTCATCTCCCTTTCCCATAAAAGACAGCAGCTACGATTACGCTCAACTCGCCCGACTCACTGCCCATTCTCCACGACATTGCCTCGATGGGCCATACCCAATCGTATCAAACGCAGACCGCCGAACTCATGCGGGAAGTCGGCCTCAAGTGCATCTCCTTTAATGGCATTCCCCGCACAATCAACTGCCTCAATGCCTTCCACGACGCGCTACCCAAAAGCGTACAATCTTCGCTCGAGACCCAGCCCTCACGGATGCTCATGCGCGAAAATGTAGATGATGTCTCGGCACGTGGAAGACGGTTGTGGGATTCAGTGTACGCGCCTCTGGAGGAGAGGTTGCTGGAGAAGCTCGCGCGGGCGCATCCCGATTTACCTGTCCACATACTTAGTTGCCACTACGGCCCGTTGCTCTCGGATCCGGTATCAGGGGCGGGAGAGGAGAAAGGGCGTGGATCACTTGGAAGGACAGGGAGGGTGCTCACGTCTTTGCTGGCGATTGCGTGTCTGCGCGCGCAGATGGGGGTTGGTCCGCAGGTATACTCGCATGTTTTGGGGCTACGAAAGGCGTTTGAGGATGGCACATGGACAGCGGAAGGCGACCACAACGATGCTGATGGGCCTGCCTCTGCTGGGAAGGAAGACGCTGAGGCGTGGCTGGCGGGGAATCAGGGGCTCGAGTGGATTTTGCGAAGCGTGGATGCGATCGCGGAGGCCTTAGGAGAAGGTCGCTCTGATCACTGGAGTAGGAATTCCAAGCTGTGAAGAGGCAGTCCAGATGTCGCAATGGCTTCATGGTTGGAACTGTGCCTGCCTGCCAGCTTCTCTGCCAGGGTGCAGCGGACAAAACACGGAGAGAACTGCGGCAAAGCTGACAGCAAACGGCAGCAATTTTCTAGCTGTTATTACTTACGAAGACCGGCGCGGAGATTATCTCGATTGCCCGCCTGCGCGGTATTTATGAGCGCCATGTCATGTTGTCAGGAACTGTCGATCCACGCCGGATCGTTCCGATGACATCGTTCCGAGCTCCGTTAGTCTTTCCCGGAAGTACATATATACATATTCCCACGATAGGAAGACTTACGCGGGAATCGCAAAGCATCCATCTCCGCGTCATAGCGACGGACATTTGACTGAGAAGTCCCACGCTATGGCTAACCGTTGCATTGCAACTCCGCACTTTTGTCCGCGGTTTAGGCTTGTCCGTTCAGCGCGGCCCGCACAAGTCCGCACGAAGCCACATGTCCCGCTGTCCCGCACAATTCCCACATGGAGGGTTCCCCTTTTGGAAAAAAGGTCGGCTTTGCAGTTGCCCGTATCGGCCGACACGGACTCGAAGCTCTCGAAGACGAGATATTTGAAACCACCACGCTCAGAAAGTGCGATCCGGAGTGTAGATCAGCCTCGCAACAGACACCTCTCCGACTCTCTCACGTGTGTCATCACGCATGGTCAACGGACATGTGTCATGCCGAAACATGCCAATGCACGAGAAGCTGTCGAAGCCAAAGATGCGCCTAGCAGCTTACCGCTATCCCGATCGATGCATCTCTCTCCACTCAGCTTCATTTGATGCCCCCAACGTTTTTGAGACGGCGTGATAAAATGCATATGGCGGTATGCCGGCCCAAGGCAAAACTCCGACTCCTGCTTTCATCGTTTTGGATTTCAATGCATTTTGCATCACGAGAAGAGATTCAAGAGAACGAGCGATCAACCCCGATCCGCCCTATGTTATGCAAGAATTGGCCAAAAAAAAAAAAGTGATATATATATACCTTCCCGTCGAGACTGTAATAAGGTGTTTGGAAGGCTGTACCACCCGCAATACCGGATCAGACAAACCAGGGACTTCATCTTGAAAGAATTCCTCTCTCGCTTTTTGTTTTTTTCCAAGCAGCGAAAGCCTCAGAGCCAAAAACAACGTCGCCAATAATCTCGAACAAACAACCCATGAACGCGACCAAGGACACTATGGCCCAGCAGACGAAATACACCCCGCGTTTGTTCCCCGCCGTGGTCGACGAAATTGCCGCCTCCGAGCCTCAACGCCCCTACATACACCAGCCAAGGTCTGCCGATGCGAAAGACGGATGGGGCCCTGTCTCGTTTGGAGAATTAGCCAACGCAGTCAACTACGTGGCCCATCTCATCGCAACGACCGTCAAACCGGAAAGCAAAGATGAGTTCCCCACGCTGGTCTACATGGGCCACAACGATGTCCGCATCGGCATCGTCACCCTCGCTGCTATCAAGGCAGGATGCCAAGCCTTCTTCATATCGCCCAGAAACACCCCCGAAATGCAGAGAAGTCTCTTCCAGGACACCAATAGCAAATGCATCTGGTACGCTGAGTCGTTTTCCTCCGCCGTCCAGACCTGGATCGAGGGACAGGACATGACGTGCTGGCAAGTCCCCCCACCGGAGGAGTGGCTGCGTGCTGAAACGACGCCTTTTCCTTACAAGAAGACCTACCAAGAAGCCCGGTTCGATCCTCTGGTGGTGTTGCACACGAGCGGCTCTACGGGAACTCCCAGGCCGATTATTGTGCGGCAGGGCGGTATGGCGATTGCAGATGAGTATCGAGCCACATTGCAGCCATTTTGCGGAGGCGAATACTATGGGACGTATTGGGAGGCGCATGCCACGAGGATGTTGTCATTGATGCCGGGCTTTCACGCGGGTGGCGTGCTTGCAAATTTTCTGGCCGCGCCCATTTATTTTCTTGTTCCTATTGCGTTGCCGCTCCCTGGCCGGCCTTTGACGGCGGAGCTGGCCATTGAGTGTCTGGCGCATTCTGGTGCGGATGCGGCTTTGATGCCGCCGTCTATTCTGGAGGAGATGAGCAAAAGGGATGGGGGGGTGGATGCGCTGAGGAGGCTCAAATTTGTCACGTTTGGTGGAGGTATGGATGGGTTTTTTTTTCCCTTTGTGCCCCTTTTCGATCCGCTCCGTTCCATTCAGTTTGGTTCACTTTACATTCAAGTTCCGGCCAGAGATTAAGCCGAGAGGGGATCTAGGTTGAAAGATAGGCTGACCACGAGCGTAACTAGGTAACTTGTCCCAGGATGTGGGAGACCGGCTCGTCGCACATGGTGTCGCTCTTGTTAATGTGATTGGCTCGACTGAGTACGCAATCCCCCTGCGCAAACCTAGAGACGTCGTTTGTTTCTGGATCTTCAGTCAAGCTTTGCAATTCTGAAGATGTCATCTTTTTTCGTCCTCGATGCCTGAGAAACGAAAGCTAACTCGGACTTCTCTTGCCCAGGTCTCCCACAACTGCACTATACTTTCAGTCGGACCCCAAGAGCTGGCAATACTTTGTCATCAATGCGGAGAAAATGGGCGCCGAGTGGGTACTCCATGATGAAGAGGAAAACATTTATGAACTTGTGATGCGTCGCAAAGATGCCCATGATCCACTCGATCAACAATGTTTCTACACCTTTCCGGAAGCAACCGAATGGGCTACCGGGGATTTGTACAAGCCCCATCCGACACGCGAGGGAAATTGGATGTCCCAAGGGCGCGCGGACGATGTCATTGTGTTTTCCAACGGAGAGAAGCTGAATCCCGTGACAATCGAGGTCGGGGTCAACGGGCACCCCCTCCTCAGGGGGTCCCTAGTGGTCGGACAGGACAAATTCCAGCCCGCCATCTTCCTGGAGCCATACACGCAGCCCGCGTCGGAGAACGAGGCGAGAAAGCTTATTGAAGAGGTATGGCCGCTGATTGACGAGCTCAACAAACAGACCGTGTCGCATGGTCGCATATCTAGACAACTAGTGGCCCTCACCGACCCGGACATGCCCCTTCCACGAACGTCCAAGGGTTCTCTTCAGCGCGTCATTGCGAACCGCATGTATCAGCAGAGAGCGAATGAGCTTTTCCAGCGAGCTGATGTCGTGGATGCGGCTGATGTTCACAGGCTGGACGTGAGCTCTCAGATCTCCATGCTCGAATCTCTCCTGTCTCTTCTTGTCGACAAGATGAAGATTAGCCACATTGACGCCCATCAGGACATCTTCAGCGCCGGCATGGATTCTCTCCAAGTCTTGACTCTTGCAAGGTTACTCAAAGCCGGCTTCGAGGCCGCTGGTGTTCACGTGTCTCCAGCCGCAGTCGCCCCGCGCGCCGTCTACTCCAACCCAACTCCGCGACAGCTTGCAAAGCATCTGTACGCCTCGACACTGGCAACTGGACAAGGCGGAACGACGGAGGAGAATCGCCCGGAAAACGGCATAGAGGTGGCGGCTTGGCAACGCTTGGTCCAACAGTACACGCAAGACCTACCCGCTCGCCAGGGCCAAGCAGACAAGCCACACCCGCTTGACGAAGACCAAACCATCCTCGTCACCGGCACGACGGGTTCCCTCGGCGCCTACATGCTGCATTTTCTCTGCAAATCACCCAACGTCAAGTCTGTCATTGCCCTGAACCGAGGCCAAGACGGCGGCGCGTCCCGCCAACCCCGCATCAACAGCGAGCGTGGCCTCACCACCAACTTCGCCAAAGTCACCTTCCTCGGCTGTGACATCTCGAAGCCTGACCTGGGGATCGGCGGCGAGACCTACAACGACCTCCTCGAGACATGCGATCGCATCATCCACAATGCCTGGCCGGTCAACTTCAATCTCGACGTATCGACATTTGAGCCCTACATCCGTGGCGTACGCACTCTAGTGGACTTTGCCCACGCGGCCCAGAAACAAGTCCCCCTCATCTTCGTCTCCAGCATCGGAAGCGTCGGCGGCTGGACACGCCCCGAGGAGCCCATCCCTGAGAAACAGCTCCCTGATCCTAACCTAGCCGTCATGGGCTACGGTCTCTCCAAAGCCGCCGGCAGTCTCATCTTGGATGCCGCGACAGAGCACTCGGGCGTGGTTGGCGCATCTGTCCGCGTTGGCCAGATCGCGGGGCCTCGCGGCGAAAAGGGGTGTTGGAATCCACAAGAGTTCCTGCCTAGTATGATTGCTAGCTCTGTCCATATGGGTATCTTGCCTGTTGATTTGGGCATCCTTGATGTAGTGGACTGGATTCCTGTGGAAGATGTTGCACGGAGTATGCTTGATATTGCGGGCATTACGCAGATGAAGGCGCTGGATGATATTAGTGGGTATTTTCACCTTGTGAATCCTCATCAGGCGCATTGGGAGGACATGGCGGTGGCGATTCAGGATGTTTACCGGGAAAGCATTCATAGACTTGTCGGCTTTGAGGAGTGGCTGCAGGCTCTGGAGGATGCTGCTTCGGCGGCCGCCAGTGCCGAGGGGAAGCTTGATCTGGAAGTGGACGAGAATCCGGCTATTAAGCTGCTGGATACGTTTCGAGGGTTTGTGCAGGCTAAGAGAGCGGGGCAGGGGCATTTGGTTTACGAGACGAAGAGGCTGGTGAAGCAGAGTAGGACGGCGGCGAAGATGGAGCCTGTGGATGGGGAGTTGATGAGGAGGTGGTGTCGGCAGTGGAATTTCGCTGGATGATAGATAGGTGGTGGTGCTGAGTAGGTATTTTAATGGAGTGAAGCCATGCCAGCAGCCAGCCCAAGAGATGGACAATCGATTTTTGTGTAGAAGAAAGCCACAAATGACAGACTACATATGCCTCCTGGCCAGTATGGAACACGACCATTTTTCTGTACATCGTCCTCCAATTTAGACGATCTGATAATCTTGTCGCCTTGGCTCCCATCATCCCCAACACAGACAATCCCCTCCATCTCCTCCATTCACATGAAAACATCAACTCCTACTTCTCACTCCTCAACGTCGCCATTGCAAATTCCACCTCATCCCCATTCCCGCACACCAACCCCCCCCTCTCATCACACCCCTCCACCGCCCTCGCAAGCACATCCGTCCCCTCTGCCGAATCAACCGCCCTCCCACCCGCACACTCCACCACCAGCGCCACAGGCAACAACTCATACAGCCTCCGCAACTTAGCCTTACTCCTCGCCGTCACAGGACTGACGTAAACTCCCCTTCCCTTGACCAGCGCGTGCACCACATCCGGGACCAATCCCCCACTGTAGCGAAGCGTGTATCCCCCCCGGATATATCTCTCCACCAGCTTCCAATACCGGGCATCGTCCCCCGCGGCACGCAGATTCGCCGGCGCAAAATACCGAGTCTCCCCAGCAAATGGCGGCGAGGAAGCCAAGCGCACACAGTCCTGGATAATGGGAAAATCAACCTCCTCTTGGTCGGGATGCCCCGCGGAAGCTTCTGCCGGCGGGATACCAACTTCCACGCAGAGGGGCTCTTGCCCGGGAATACGTATCGCCACGAAGGTGGTTGTGCGGGGGCCGTAGACACCCAACAGGGAGGCGATTTGTTTCGTGGAGGGATCTTGAGAGAGGGCGGTGGTGCTGTGCCAGATGCCTATGATGGTGCCGACGGTCCAGTTGGGGCCGATGATGGAGCTGCCGTCGAGGGGGTCGAATGCCACGGTATAGGACGTGGACGTGGATGCGGACGAGGATGCGGATGCGGATGAAGATGAAGATGATGGTGTCTCTTGAGAGACTTTGCTTTGGTGGGAAGTTTCGTCCTCGGTGGGGGGGTCACGGACTGGCCTCTCTATGGGGTCTTCCTCGCTGCTGGCGGTGCAGACGGCCGGACAGGCGGCGAGGGCATTGCGGAGGATTTTCTCGGCGAGAACGTCGACGTTGAGCTGGGCGTCGCCAAAGGCGTTGAGGGTGTTGCCGTCTGTGGGGGAGATGTGGTGTCGGTGGCGGAGGGCGGTGCTGATGCGGGCGATGCTGCTGAGGAGGGCGGGGATGACGGATGTGGTGAGGGGTTGGTGGGTTTCGGGGAGGGGATGGGACTGAGCCCAGATGCGGAAGGAGGGCATCGTGAGGCGGCTGGAGAGTGTCGCAATTGGAAATATCAGCTTCTTGGGATGGAGTTGGATGTGAATGGTGGTCACTGGTGACAATTGGTGAGTACGTGATCACTGATCAGTGATGGCCCATGGGTCACGACTCAGAGTGGGTGCGTGAGCAGGGTGGGTCCTCCAAAAAGCGCAAACTGGTGATGATGAATGAGCTTGGCTTGTGTGAGGGATCATGCCTGCCAAGACAGTCAACTTTTTGGATATTGAAGTTTACTATGTATGTATGTACTCGTCACTTTGCGCACACACCTAAATTATCTCACGTGCTCGCATCAATGAGAAAAAGTGCCCGAGACCGCATGGCTACCTTACCGCGTCATCTTTACTCATACGTCATTCAAAGACATGGCTTCCACAGTCTAGACTCTACGGAGTACAGAGTTCATCTATTTTGCAGCAACAGGGGTCGCTTGTCTCGGCTGTCAGGGACCGAAATCAAGTTTCCACATCCGGCAGTGTGTGCTCTGTCACCTGTGTCAAATGTACCTATGTACTCCGTAGAATAGACATGTACAATCTCGTTGCATAGGAGGACCAACAAGGCCCAACAAGAGTAGGTAGGTACATACCTGTTTTGCAGTGGCTACATTAAAATACTACAATGTCACTCTATTTTAGGGCGGTGAAATTATCCCAACCCAAAAAGAAAAGCAGCAACAACAAATGAGTGTCCAATGTCAGCGATTGTGTCGCAAAAAAACTCGTGAAAGCATCGTGGAACGATCTTTGCTCCCGGCAGGGCTTGAACCTGCGGCCTCCGCATCACTAACGTTTATTAGTACGAAGCTCTAACCAACTGAGCTACGGAAGCTTTCACGTGTTCTTTGGTGATGGCCGTTGCGACGTTATAGATATTTTTATTGTCTCGACGTGTTTAACCTTGAGTCCGTGACTCGTGGGCGTGGCCATCTCCAAGGGCGACATTCGTAGCCGTCCATCAATGCCATCCAACGCCATCTCGTCAACCTATTCTCCCCACTCCCTCCACGACAACAACACGTCAAGAACCCGTCCGCGACCATCCTTTTCTTTTTTCCTCCCCTTCCCGTCTGCATGGCGGCCACTCACCGCACTCCACGTCGACCTACGTAGCGGATCCCGCGATTTAGCCCCAAAAGAAGCGCCATGGCCTCTTCGTCCGTGTCCCGAAGTGGAAAAGAAAACAAGGGCCAAGCTTTCTCTAATGGAGATGCTTCATTCCCTTCCCAGCGTGAAGCCGCGATTTTTCGCGCCAAGCGCAGCGGAAGAAGCTCTTACCGACGACAAAGCAATTCTGAAGCAAGGACACATAGACTTAGCCGCTCGCTTGACGATCAGGGGCCGCTACTACCGTGATTCGTGACTACCGTCGATGAGTCGACTCGACGTATTCGGTAGGTATAGGAGGCGTCCGTCTCGGGGCTACGGGTAGAGCTACGCGGGAGCCGTCGGGCGCCTTCTCAAGAGCGGTAAAGGCTGGAGATGACGCGGTATCTAGTCCCGTGCGGCCCCTCCTTTTGTTGTGTTTTGTTTTGTTGTTTGGTTCTACAATTTAATTTGTTTTTGGCAAACACGTCGAAGTTCAAATTGTAACTCGTAATTAGCAGCAAGCATGGATTGACCCCTTTTCTTTTGGTTCAATAGGGGGGTTTCGCGCGACTGATCATCATGGGAATAAAAGCATATCTAGCCAGTATCCTCTTTTTTTCAGGCTTGGTTGAAGCAGCCTCCTGAAAACTTCCTCAAAGCACCAGCAGCCGCAGTCGCAGCCGTCATAAACAAAGGAGACAAATCGTGTGAAGAAGGCCCAAAATCAGAGCACAATTAGGGCCATATCACCGGCATGCGTTTCCAGAGTACTACCCTCCTTCTGCTGTCCCTCTTGGGCTCAGCCATATCCCGACATCACCCCGCCCCGATACTCCCGGATAGACTCATCCATCAATTCCCACCCGGAATCTGGATAGAAAACCTGGCCGTCCGGTCCAACGGCAACTTGCTCCTCACGACCCTCACGCCCAATGCCTCCGTGTACGAAGTCGTCAACCCCTCCAGGCAGAATCCCTCCACGGAGCTACGCTTCACCACTACCTCAGTAGATAGCTTCTTCGGCATCGCAGAGCTCCAGCCCGATATCTTCGCCGTCCTAGGCGGCAATCACACCCCCACAGCCGGCAAAAAGGGCGAATGGGGCGTCTGGCTCGCCAACTTTACCAACACCAACACCAACACCGGCAACGACAACGACAACGACAAGAGCAATTCCTCAACGATTGAACCGCGCCTGGCCGTAAAGCTGCCTGAAGCCGTGCTCTTAAACGGTGCCTCGGCCGTACCTGGGAAACCACACCTCGTCATGGCTGCTGATTCGGCCCGGGGGCTCGTGTATCGCGTCAACGTCGACACAGGCAAGGTAGACATCACGCAGAACTTGGAAAAGATGAAGCCAGTGCCACACACCGACAAGGGCAACAGCACGAAGTACTCGATTGGGATTAACGGGGTGCGCGTCCGGAACAAGCACCTGTACTTTACGAATTCGGCGACGCGTGGGTTTTACCGCGTCCAGGTGAAGTCAGATGGCTCGTCGTCGCCCTCGGCCTTCAAGACCATGGTGGAGACGATGACGGTCCTGAATGCGTCGTTTGCGGATGACTTTGATATTGGTCCTGGTACCCAAGATACCGCGTGGGTGGTGACGAATTATAATAACTCCATCATGTCGGTAACGACGGGTGGGGATGCTACTTTGGCTGCTGGAGGGACTAATAGCCCTGTGATTCCGTCGGATACATCGTGTCGGTTTGGAAGGACGGCGGCTGATGATCATGTGTTGTACGCTACGACGGCTGGAAATCCTGGGAAGGACGCCGAGGGCGGAAAGGTGGTGGCTTTTACTGTGGGACGTGGACAACTACCGCATGGTGATCCGTAAGCTCGCTATCTTTGTGAGCCCTGAGACTAGGTTGACAGTTTCTGGTGTGAGATGTTCAAGGATTCGAGAAGAAATCTTGAAAGATCCAGACCGGTAATAGCGATTGCACCACGGACAGTGACGGACTAGAATCTGGACACAGAAAGTGAGGAGATGACACAGCAGGTGGACTATTCACATTCACCCAACTTAGTATTACATGTAATTACACCTCAAGAAATCGAGGACAAAAGAAACCTTGGCCATTTTTTTTTATACATTATTGCCTCGGCGATATGCAAATAGAGCGTCAGTCATGTATAACACGTTGCGAAGTCAATCCTGGTCATCGCATGATAGTACACACGTGTACCAAAAAAACGTGCCAAGATGTATGTGAAAGGTGTGAAAGGTGTGAGACTGCGAAGAATGTGTGATGAATGCCTCCTTTCCATCCCATGTTGTGCGTAAAAGTGAATGTGATGATTTACTGCTGCCGCTCGACAGACTATCGCTTGAAAAAATTGAGTTCCAACATTCGCAAAGGCGGGAACGATACAATTGTAAAGCCACAGGCGATCCACAGACCGACATCACCTCCCGAAGCTAGCGTGGCCAGAGGACCGGTATACCACGCTTGTGCCATGCCAAGAATCGCACCAACCCATCCGATGATGAAGGCACCGAGCGCAGCAAGGCCCAGCGGCTGATAGTCCTTGTCCTCCCACCTAGACCAGTCGAATCCTTGGCGGCCGCGAAACAGAAGGTGCTCCAGGAGGACGATGAAGACCATAATCATGGCCCAGTATCCCATAAGAGCGCAGAAGTTTTGGAATATAACAAACAGGTGTTCGCGGCCAGCGACGGCAAGGATGAGTTCGATGAGTACAATGACGGTCGACCATACGTATCGCGGGACTGCTTTGCCGTAACGGCCCAGGACCTGAACGCCTAGGGCGGCGGAATATGTGCTGGGAATGCTGTTGGCAATGACACCTAGGGACACCACGACGGAGCAAAATCGACCGAACCCTTTCAGAGGCTCATATCCGGCCACAATGAGGGCACCAGAGCTGATGTCGTTGGCAGTGGCCCAGGCAGGGCTGTTTGCTACCCCGGTTCCCAGCCCAATAGCGATGAGGTAGACGAAAGAAAAGGAGACCCAAAGACCAATGAGAGTGAGGAGAAAGATTTTGCGTTTCGATGTCTTCTCCGGGTAATAGACGTAGAAATCGGAGGCGGCGCCTGCCCAGGAGTTGGGCACGTAGAGACAAATGTTGAAGAAGCTGAGGCGCTGCGCGGCGAGAAGTGCTCCAGTGTTTTTCGATGGCGCAGAGGCGTCAAAGAAGGCACCAGCGCTGCCGATGAGGATGAATAGTACAATGGTCTGTGGCAGCCACGAATACCTGCGTGATGCCATGATTAGTAACAGTCTTGTTTCTATCACTTCCTCCACGTTCTTCTGCGACCATGACATTATCAAGTAGGGTGAATAAAACACACCTTTCGTATTTGTGGAAAACCGCCATGCCGAAAACTGCAACCACCCAGCACACGACACTGACGAGGACGATTCCCACCATTATTGTCATTTTGCCATCGCTAACGGCGGATAGGACCTGGCCACCAATGATGCCGTCAATCGTCGCATAGCCAATCATGAGAACAATGTTGAGCAGGCACAAGATTTTGGACGGCCAATAGCCCATGAAGAACCGCAAAACGACCTGTCATGAAGAAACCTTGGAGTAAGTAAAATGTCCGAGTTTAATCACTCGGTGCACTTACATCTTGAAATCTTGTGCGTTACGATCACGGCGACAGTCATGGAAGCTTACCATTGTTCGATTTCCACTTTGTGGCCCCCATATACTCATATAAGCCGTGGTCAAACTGCCGACAAAGGCGCCGAAGACGGCACACATGGCGCAATCCAGGAAACCCAATTGATACGCCAGGGGCCCCAACATGGCGGCAGCCAAGTTGTTCAGCGAGATGTTGGCGCTGTACCACATGATGGCAAGCTGTATATCGCTCGAGATGGAGGGTGCTTGCCTCTCTTCTGGAAGGACACGGCTAATGCCTCGGGCCTCGAAGCCGGCCAAGTTCTCGATCCGATTGTTTATTTGCTTCAGTTTAGTCGGCACGATACTTTGGGACTCGACATCGCGGTCACCATCACTGCAAAACTCGTCATCTTCAGCGGAAGTCGCTCTCGACTGCGAAATCCCCTTCTCGTCGAGTCGCTGGGTCTCGGGATGACCAGTGCCCGACAGTGAGTGTGAGCTCATCTTGACACCAGTGCGTGGCGTCGCTGCCTTCCTAGAGAGATAAGGCACAACAGTCGGACGGCCGACTGAAGGACTGGAAGTGGGAAGGGAGCAAACAGGTGGTGGAGCAGACGGTTCAGTTATACGTCTGGTCTGTCTCTCGACGCCTGTTCAGAGTGATGGATGAAGGAAGCGCAAGAAGACGAAAGGTGAAAAATATGCAGTGCAACACTCTTTGCATGCAAGCTGAGGTGTTACATACTCGACCACAGCACCAAGCCTTGAGACGAGGCCAAATTGCACCGCACATATAGGCGCAAATCCTACCTAACGGGGCTAGCCGTGTATCTAGGCTGCATCTCCTTCGCTCATCGTGTTCGTCCATCGTCTGTCGATCGGTCGTCTAACACGGCAAGTTGGCAACTTACCATATCTCAGCTGGCCAGAGATCATCAATTGGCCGACTCGCCATCTTCGTGCGCCACTGCCTTGGCTTGCAGGAACGGGAACCACCTGTATGCGTTCGACCCACAACGTTCCTGCCGTTGCGGAGTAGGTACATGCGGAGTACGTTAGTACCAGGTATGTACATATGTACATAATTTGAGACCCCAGCGAGCAGAAGTGCCGGGGCGGACCTGCGATAGGTGTATATGGAGTGTCGTTCGACTGCAGGGACGTTGCAAGATGCGAATCTCGTCGGGTGTGAGTTGAGGTCGTCAAGTTTTCTGTGTTGAGAGGGTTTGAGGCATGGACCGGTGTTCCGCGTCCCCCGCGCTGCCTGTGTCGCGCCTTCCTCTTTACCTGCAGCTGACAGGCAGGAAAAGAGGCACACCCACTTCGAAACTTATGCATGTGCCATCATCCATACGGCTGGTTTTTTACTTTCATTCTTCGAAGATTTCTTTCGCGCGAAGAAACGGCTGCAGTAACTGCACTCTGTGCCACAGTATCCGAAACTCTTCGGTCTGACTGGTGTCGCCGTCCCAGTTGGGACGACTTCTACTCCGTATGTTACGTACATACTCTGAACTCGGTACACCGTACACACATCATGCTTTTGACGATCCGGATCAACATGCTAAGAAAGCGTGACCCTGGACCCCTCCCTCGGCCTGATTCATCCGCCCCTTGAGTTCGAGAGGGGTTTCAGGCTCATTCACGTATCGGGACAAGCTGGAATAGGTATTGTAATGCGCGTGGCGAAATCCACGAATCACAGGGCAATCCAGGCAGCATGTGCGCGTAGCCGTGTTACCGACGCTGCATCGTCGTCTCATGGCCGAATCCTGACGACTGCGAGCCCTGTCACCCCGTTTACGTACTTGATGATCGGGAATGGAACGGGAATCGGCCCTGAACAAGTCAGAAGTGTCCGTCTCAGCCACTTGTAAAAGGAAACCCAGCGTTGATAGCGCGACTCGTCAATGTTCCGGCACAATCTTTGTCTTCAAGGTCGATAATTACGAATCGATAGCCGCCATCGAGAACGCCATGGTAGGTACATATTTTGGAATGGACGCAATGCCTTGCGAACTGAATTTGGTAATACATAGAGTGACGAGTGCTTTAATTAAGCCTGAACATGAGTCAGTCGTTTTGCTTAATCCACCAGAAAAGATATTGTACATAGTGGGCCGTGGCAGCATGGCTGCTAACCCTCCAAGCCTTGCCTTTATATCCGGCGTGGTCTGGATGAAGTATGTATTCGCAATGGCCAATAATCTTATTGACAGCTAGAAGAGGTTCCCAGTTTCACACGGAAATTCAGATCGTAGCTCGTAGATTCTCCGCGAATAAGCTACAGCGCGCCACGACGGGCCCGCACCCCTGCATTAGACTATGTACATACGCGTAAGCGCCAGTTCGGCGTCGAACGACGATAGGTACCGTCCCACCGGGTAAACGGCCGTCCTGACTCCTGACCCTTACACTTGGGGCTTGTTCCTCCCGAGACATGGAGCTGCGGCATGGATCGGCAACGTGGAGGCTACAACATCCGGACACGGATCATGTAACGGCCAGTCAATGTGCTATCCAACTGAGCTACACACCCCACAAAAGGGTACGATTCCAAGACAACTGCTGTCTTGGAATTAGCACATATAGACGACTGACTGACTTTGTGACACTTCGTCACAGATCAGTGCTCTCCGTATGGGCATGTGTACATACAGAGTATGTATATGTACCTATGTATATATGTAGGTATACTCCGTACTCTGTATGGACTCGAGGGTCGAGACACGGGGTCTGGACAATGCACCGAACGGAAGGGAGCAAGAGATTGTTCCGCCTCCGCACTACTCCGTACATGCATACCTACATTAGGTACCTGACCTAAAGCAGCTACATACATAGCATAGTACATACAGAGTACGGATAGTGGCCCACTACTGGTCCTTCGAGTGGATTGGAGAGCTGCGCCTACGGATATACCCGAAATGCTAGTGCATAGGCATGTATGTACATGTACGACATGATTCTGGCCCCTGAGTGAAATGGTGAAGAATGCTTCACGCAACCGAAGCGCTTCTGTAGTCCCGCGCCCGTGCAAATTAACAGCACGAAGAATAAGGATCCAATTGTACGGACTACGGAGTATATGTTCCGTGAATACTAATTTACAAAGATTCTTAAATTAATACCACGTGGCGAGCTCTCGTCCGCTACTGGTCTTGTTCGATCTGTTCCCTGTGTGTATCGTGAATCCGTGAATTGAGTCTATGTATGCACATTGCACCTCGGCAACTCGATCACACGGCCTCAATGCGGGACGAACGCGGCTTGGCTTGTGCAGCTGGCCCTTGGGACCCGTTGATCCAAGCTCCAACGCGCAGTAGCGTAACCGCTTGACTCCCGAATCCCAGCCTCCCAGGACAGCTAGCGCGCGCCTTACATTAGTGGCCTTTTCAAAGCTTTTTGATGCTTCGGTTCTTTTTGACGGCGCGGGGAGACTGAAAAAGCACAAGCATAAGCAAATGATGACATCTTTATGACATCCGCGGTAACTAGGACTCTAGGTAGACCATATGGAGCACGAAAATCCCGAGTATGTACATATAATTTGAGTTATGGATTGAAAAAGTTTACGTTGTGACTTATGAAACCTGTTTGTGCCCCCTACTTGAAATGATGAAACCACATTTAGACCTCGGCCCCGAAGATTCTCAGGACTCAGGAGCAATGGGAGCCGCTTTTCAACCCCGGGACTGATCTGCACTGGACCGACCACCCGTACAGATCCTTGCCCCAGTCTAAAACGCTTGTCCCGGTCTAGAATGTCTAGTCTAGTTCTGCTTGGATCGTCGGTAACAGTGGAGAAGCGTGCTGGAGGAAATGCACGCCATCTCCACGGAGTATTCGCATGATCATCGTCTGATCGTCGGTCATCGTGGGATAGCTCCATACCCCAAGTGTGTTTCGAGGTCGCCGCAAGTGATAGTAGGAACTTGTAGATTGGTCAATGGTTCTCAATTGTTCTGGTAGGGCCGTGACTGTGATCCAATTGCCTCTAGCGTACATTCCGGCCTTATTTAGCTAAATCCAAGAAAGTGAGATGAGGGGGTATCTCCAAAAATGGTTCTCCATCACCGAAGCTACGTCTTCTTCGTACATGTCTCCAAACTCCATCGACCCAACCTCCATGATAAACAACCACTAAAAAAAAGTGTAAAAAATCAAGGAGCCGTGGCTCAATACTCTAACGAGCTCAAAATCGCTCTTCTATGCATCGTGTAAAGTGAGTAGAATTAGATGGAAAGAAAAGGAAATCTATATGGAGAACTACTCCTCCCGTCTAAGGTTGTGTGTGGAGGAGATATCCACGGTCGTGACAACCATAATCTTGTCCCCTGCCATGCAGCTCCTCGTGTCGCGCGCTTGGCGCTCGCTGAGGTTGGGTGCTGGCTGCGCCCAAGTGGGTGATTCTGGGAAGGCGCTAGCGGCTGCTTGGTGGTGAGAATGAGTATTCTGTTGATCTCTTTGCATAGTCAGCTCGATCTGGCTGCCTTGACTGGAAGGGTCATTGAGCTCGTGCGACATCTTGTGCTTCGCAGAAACGTCGTCCTGGTCCTCCAGCTGATCCCACATCGTTGGACCCAGCGCGGTCGTGCTCAGTATGTTTTTGGACTTTCTGTACTTGCGACTGCTCCCGCTAATGGTCTGCCCATGATACTGCGGCGTCTGGGTCTTTTCAGTGAAGCCGCAAATAATTCGCAGGACAGGCCAGCATAGCGGTAAGTTGCCGACAAGGACTGCAATGCCTACTTCCGCGACATACCAGTATAGGAAGACGTATGAATTGGGATTGCTGAAATTGTAATAGCGGTTCAGAATGGCCGCGAGGATGTTGAAGATTCCCAGGCCGAGGATGAAGATGAGAATAATCTTGCGCTTCCTCGGCAGGTGCGTTTTGAGGATGATAGGAACGGGGATGACGAGAAGAAGAAGGTCGGAAGAGATGTTGCATGCTGTCGCAAAGATCATGTGATTGTAGTACGTGGCGCATTGGTCGATCTTGACTGGCACGGCCCAGTACTCGTATGTAGGGTGGCACCAGAAGAACAGGAAAAAAAGTATAACCAGTACATACGTCAGGCCGCAGTAGACCGAGGCGATTTTGACCATCAGGTTCTGCTGTGCGAGGGTGCCTCTCCTGTAGTTTCCAAGCATCACTGCATCAGCGTCTAGGTTCCCACAAAGGACGACGGGCACTAGCAAGAAGAAGTGAGAAGCGGGAGCGTGCTGGTTACTCACGTCAGACGAGCGTAGAGAATCAACAGACAGGCCTTGATGGTCCAAGTACCTGTAATTGTGAAGATTTCCAGCACAAAAGTCATAACACTGCCGTAGATGGCGTCATGAACACCTTCTGGGGTCAGCGCAGCGGCTGCTTCCGGAGACATGTAATTGCTGCCATTCTTGGCTACTTCGTTGATGGAGATGACTACGCCGGTGAAGTTGACCTAGCGTGGAGAAGGTGTCGAAAAAAAACGATGGTTATTAGCTGGACAAAGTCAACGGGAAAGGCAAGTACGAGTGTAGCTGAGGTAGACGACGTTACGAACGAGGGCAAAAAGCATTAAATAGTCATCCAGCATCAGATGCCTCCATTTTCCCAGCTTGATGCGCCGTGATATAAATCTGGTGGCAACGATCAGCACGCCCGCAACGTACAAAGCCCAGGATTCTATCAACAAGCTTGTGTTGAAATCCATAGCGAGGTGGTGGAATCTGTTGACCGTTGTGTTGGCCGCTGCACAATTCGCTTCGATCGGCAGGCCGCGCGGCCGGAATGGTCGCCACCAGAGAGTACCGCGGACGTCCTTTCAGGATTTCAGACGCTCGATCTCGGTGGAGGAGTTGTAGGGTTGCTTAGTGATCAATTGACCAGCTTGTCAACGGGTCGATTGATTAGTCGTCGACTCGTCGTGGTCAAATGAGCGGCATCAAGGTGACAAGGTGACGAGAGTTGACCTTGTCTCGGCACGGGCATTGAGATCTGGAGGGTCGCCCGTGGTTTAATGGACCGACGATATTGGTACCTACTGACAACGTCTGGAAGACAAACACTAAAACAGATGGGCCAGTCGATATAGTGTTCCTGGATCCGGGTGTCATCACGAAGGCTGCTTCTTCCCTTCTGCCCGACCGAACCAATATGCCGGTCCCGGCATCTCCTGAGTCCTGGCCTCTCCCGAACGATTCCTGCCAAATACGCTGGGAATGGCTGTGTTACGTTAACACCGTCGTGGCTTGGCGAGCGAACCATTTGTCGAGACTGCACCGCCAACTTCATGCAAACACCTGCTTGATGCACTCACGCAAGCGCGAGCTAGGGTGCTGGCCCCCACTGCAGGGAAGGAGCGTCTTGTCAATTGTGCAATGTCCGTCCCCTTGCCACACGGTGGATTGGCAGGGCGGGGTCGGAGATTCAGCCGGCTTAGCTCAAAGGTACCTACATATGGATATGTACCCATGTACATACCAAATGTCGCATCACAGGTAACTTGGTACATATGTAGCATTTACGGAGTACCTAATGTGGACGAGGTTCGAGTTGTTTCGGCCAATGGAGAGACGAAGACGATCCAACCGTGGATAGCAATAACGGTCCAAGTTGGGCGCTTGCCACACTCGGTATGATTGTATTCTCGGAAACGAGGCCATCACGATCACTTAATAAAAACAGGAATTGATCACCGCCTGCTCCGCCGCAGGTTGTGCGTGGCGGGGCGTGGGGGTGACGATGGATCACTGGCAACACGGAGTACATATACACTCTGTACGGACATGGCCGATATTGCAGAGTGTCAGAGACTCTCACAAGTGACAATACCCTCACTCTCACAGAGTGAAAGCTTTTTTGCACGGCTCGCTCGCGCAGAAATTTGCCGTCTCTCTTCTGCGTCTTCCGCCAACCCTGTTCCGATGATGACAAGTTGCGAGTTGCCCTTACCCGCCCGAATTATCTCTTTTCAAGTCCCTGACATGTCCATTTCGAGACCGGACACGTGTTTATGAAGCGAGGACCTCTCCGGCAAGGTTTTTCGGCAACCGGTACTTCGTACGGCGTACGCGTCGCCAGCACGTTACATATCGTCGAAATGGGACTCTTATCTTGTGCTCTGTCAAAATCACGGGACATTTCTTAGCTGACAAGATTGCACCGACCTTGGTTTTTCACGGCCGGAGTCTCGGGTTTTCCTGGTACAGATGCGCCGGGGTCATCATTTATCGACTCGACATACATAATACTTCGTATGTATGTATGTATGCACTCCGTACGGAGTACATAAATAGCATTAGCATGCAGTGACGAACGCAGCGCGGAACATTTGAGCAACAGACGTCACTGTACGGATGTACGGATGTACGGATGTACGTAGTTTGTACGTGTAACGTGTGCAGTTGTCGGATGCACAATCTCCGCACATACATAGCAGCAGCACCCCAGCCGACCATCTCCATGTCCATCATGACCTCTTGCTCTTGAAAAGAAGTTCTCGCCTCATGCCCCCCTCCCTGAGGCCAGTTCGCCAGCATGTTCCATTTCGAACTTCTCACTCCCCTCGGTGATTTTTTCTTGTTTTTTTCTTCTCGGCGTTTGCCTCTTTTATCAATATTCCACCATCACCGCCTCGTGCCTTGTCGTTCTCTATGTTAAAGTTTGACTGACTCGCGAGGATGCTTTACGGAGTAATGGAAGAATCGGGCACCTCTTTGCCCCAAAAACCATCGAAGAGCCGTTGAAAATCCCACAGGCTACAGCGAGCGGTGCAGCCTGCAGGTAAGTGGTTTGCCAGCGCGTTACCGATCGAGATGGAAGGGGAAAAAACCCCAGAAAGCTCAATGTTGCAGTGCAGTGAGTTGATAGGAGCGAAGGATTGACATTGCATCTTCACCAGGATTCCATCTTGTCGCATCTGTCACCAAGACAACCCCCCTTGCTAGGTGCTGCCCTTACTCCGTATTCCCTTTTCTCTTTCATCATAAACGTCTCGTCGCACAATACCTACAAGCATAAAAGGTATATATTGCGACATGCGTCCCACATCCCCGCCCAAGTCACCGACTCACCGGTCGGGTGCCCTTTTATCCCTCATTGCACAATTGGGTCCAGGTTTCCGGTTCGACCCTTGACTATCCCTCCAATGTCAGACGTGACCCATCCGCCGTAAAAGTCCCCAGGCTGAGGCTCGACTTTCTCACCATCCACGAAACAATCCCACGGACCGGCGTAGAAGGAGACGTAGCCGCGGATAGCTTCGAATGCAGGTGTCGGACGCTCGTACGACCACGCGCGATTAGATGATGAGATACCCCCGGCCAATTCTATCTTGTAGTACGTCGCGACGCCCTTGAACTCGCACATCGTGTGCTTCCTGGTGGGTATCAACGGGATGTGGATCGATGAGCGCGGCAGGTAGTAAGCTGGCAAGCCCGAGAAGGAAATGAAAAGGTAAGAAACAAGTTCATTGACTGACGTGGAGAATGCAGACGGTGTTTTGAGTTGAAGAAGACAAAAAAAATCTCATAAAAGACAAGAAAAATAAAGGCGTTGCATGCAGATCTGAGCTTGGCCCAATCTCCAAATGCACGTACTCGGCGGGTGATGCGTTTCCAATGCCCAAAACCCCTCCTTGGTATCAGCTATTACGTCTCCATGGTACTTGATCTGCAGGTGTCGCGACGTCCTTTCCAGGCGTGGCGGGCGCGGAAAGCTCTGCACGTTGAGCATTCGCGCGGAAGACATCGGGATGAGGCGTAGTAGTGCGAATAGAGCTGTGATGAGACGGCAGATTGCTACTGTTGTTGTTTTCCCTGAATAGGTGTCTTTGCACGACTTGATATTGAGATTTTTTTTGGTAAAATAAGAACGTTTCTGTCCTTCCTTCTCCAACTTTCATAATGAAGCTGGCGCATCGGCGCTTCGGGGAGTCAGTTGTGGTGTCGTCATCGAAGTGGCTTGCACCTTATTCCCCGTACGTGCGGCGGCCAATCGCGCATCGCATCGCATGCACTTCAATCAATTTCCTGAAGGTGGGTGTGGGTATTGTGAGAGCCTAATGAGGTGAAAATTTACATAGATGCCTTTTCTTGTTGCTGGAGATTCCACGAGCTTAGTCTCTGATTGTACTACAACACTCAAAGTTCTCTGTTTCCCTGTCTCAACATGGCTTACACTACAGAGTATTCGTACGTCATTTGTAAATGCAACTCATTTCCCCTGCAACCGTTCTGCCATATTCAGCCTTGATGGCTTCGCAGAGGCGACGTGGATTCCGATCTGTGCCATTGTATCGACCAATCGACTATGTACCTATGTAGGGGGGACAGATCCCCACGCGGTGCGTCTGCTTCTGGCCTCTTTCTGCACAATCACAACTTTGTGAATGTAAATTGTTGCACAAAAGAATGGGCGCAGCCGTCTGGCCACTCTGATGTGCTTTGTTTACCCCTATATACCCTGCGATATAAATAATGGCTAGGATGAGAATCCCCGTCTCAGGGATGCCCCTGCTCAAGATTTAAGAATGCATTTACTGCTTCTAGTTCTGAATGTGGACTGAGTGGCGCGGATTACCTACATCATCAACGGCATGGGTCCGCTCCTGCGCTGATCGGGAAGACAGGCTAATCTTGATACATAAGTCTCAAAAGTACGGACGACTTCTAAAACTTGTCAAGTGAGCCACGTTCGTCTCCCATCCCCACAGACACACGAGTAATCGTGTCCTGCATCACATACTGCCGCTGATTTCTGTTTTCTGCGTAAAAGCAACATGGAAACGGGGAAGAGCCAGCGTGAGATCATCTCGAGTTATAGCTCCTTACTAACATTGAGCGGATCAGAGAAGCTTTCCGACGAATTCATCATATCGAACTCGAGCATCAGGACCGATACGCACCAGGTGCGAAGTCGGCGTTGGAGGATCGCGCGGACTTCTCACCTGGCCTTGGATCAGGCTGATTTCGATGTACGGTACGCTTTCCGCAAAGGGTATACCGAGGCACGAGCGAATTCTTCCAGGATAACGACGATGCGCAATGCGTTGGCCATGTTTGCGCGGCAAGCCGATAGGCCGCGGCTGTTGCCCTGACTTCAACTGAATTTGACGGCGTTTCTGCCGTAGGAGATAAGGAACTCGTTCCGTGACCCGTCACGACGTCCCGAATCCCCTCATGATATCAGCAGCGAGGGACGGGCGCAATGCTCCATCCCACAACATACGCGTAGCCGCTCAAGCTCTGGGCAGACATGCAACGCCCATGTCGACTACGCTGAGAACATCAACGTGCCAGAACACCCGATGGTGTCGTATACGATGAAGAATGAAGCCTTGTTAGGCTAGTAACACATGCGATCAAGATGACCGGCCGGAGAATTGGGTTCGAGGCACACTCGCACCCGACATACCAGACTGTGCCATGTTTCCGAGACAGCATGTAGACGCGGCCTTGTTTCGTATACCGTGTCGGTTTGGTTTCGCAGGACTGCAAAGCTCTTGAGGTTTCCGCGGACGCTGTGCCGTTCTTGAGAATTTCGCGATAGGGGACGTCCCTTACCAGTCCGTGAGAGACGTGTTCAGGCGATAAATGGTTCTAAACAGTTTGGGTGGTATGTCGAAACTCTGAAGCCTCAAGTCAAGGGCATCTAATGGACCAGGTGATCGGGTTTTCTTTTCACCGGAAGTCGCAATTTGAAGATGGTCTTTACGAGCAACGGCTCGCTGGCTGCGTCGAGCTGCGAAGCCTCTCACGTTAACTGTTGAGAAGGGTCCTCTTCATCAGAGGGTTCGGGTCCATTGTCGTCGAGAAAAGCGAGAAAAGACCCAGGGAGCACGGCGTCGTTGCGCAGGCTGTATCTCTGACCCATGTCGGATTGTTTCGCAGGAATGGCAGACGGAGAAGGAAGGTAGCGTCGGGACGGTGGTAAGGGAGGAGTCGAAATTAGCTTGGACGCCTCGACATGTCAGTAGGGAGACTGTCAACTGACTCCGGTACTGAATCCGCCCCGTGCCTCAGGTACTGAGTGTGAAGTCGCAGTGAATATCTCTGCAGTAGGGACGTCAGCTATGCAACGACCCACCTCCTCAAAGAAGAGGTCAACGAGCTCGGCCAGATACAAATCCTTAGATCACCAGAGAGTCACTCTCGTCAAACTTGGCATCCCTCGCTCGTATGATAGGCTGCTCATCGGGAATCCAATTGCCGTATAGGCGACATTTTGGTCTATCCATGCAGACGAGTGAGGGCCCAGAAGATGGCTCCACATGCCAAGGTCGGCAGGCTCGTCGGCATGGATGGACTAAAGTGCCGCCTATATACGACTTGTGTATTCCCGATGAGCAGCCTATCATACGAGCGAGGGATGTAGGAGTGGCCTGCATTAGTATCTTCCTGGCCAGGTGAGGGCAAAATTCTGACCGCATGAGGAGGTCACACATGGCACGGTCGGATCCGGATGCGATGAACAGATTGGTGATGTTCGAGGTGCTCTTCTATTATCACAAACAGTGACAAACTGCTTGTCACCTGCTCCATGACGAAATGTGTTTGCAATATGCTGAAAGAAATATGGGAGGATAGTTTCACCAGGTGTCATGGAACACCATAGCGTCATGGCACCTTGGACGATACTAGAGGTGATGCAGAACATCCAGGATTCCAGCCTCAGCTGACGCGCCGTGACCGGCGACCGCACCTTGAGAACGAGATCTGGGGCCTGTAGCGATAGCAACTCGCGGAACAGCCAGAAACACTCGGCGTTATTGAGATGCCAGAGCCCGATCTTCCTCAAGAGCAACAATTTCTAGCAAGGCAGGCACAGAACTTGCCACAAGGCCAACCTCAAGCGTACAGTACAAACGTCTTCTTTGAGATTTGAAACCCGCAAACTAGATTTCGGAAAAGACACATATTCGACCCTTGCAGCACTGAGCATAGTCTCTTGCAGACCAGTGCCAGTGTGGTGTAGACCAGAACCCGATTGATAGGTGGCGCTGACAAGCCTGTAATGACAAGAAGGGGTCCGGGGAGGGTATAGTGGACGAGGGTGGCGGCGGAAACATCGGAAAACCTCGCCGCGTAACCGGCAATGAGCATTCTTCGTGATCACGAGCGCTTGAATCACCGTGAAAATGTATGGAGAGGGTGCCCTCATACCTGCTTTATGTCTTCAGTGCATGGAAGATTTCATGCTCTGAACGATAAACCATGTGTCGTTCATGATTGTCGAACGATCAACCCGGAAAGTAAGTTTCTCTGAGCAATCGTTACCGCCAGGATACCAAGTTCGTGGGTCGTGAATGAGACGAAGATCACTGGGATGTGTTATAACCAGAAGCCACTGACAGATCGGCCCAAGAAAGAACATGAGGTTATTAGATTGAGTAGGCAAAAAATACTCTTTTAATATAAGCTCAGAGCCGACATATTGCCTCGGGACTTAGAAAATTCCATTCTTCAGCTTCTTGTGTTGTCATTTCGATTTGCACAAAGTGTCATCTAAACTTTCGCGTCACGTTGATTGTACATTCAGATGATATTGTCTTGCCCAGCTTTATGAGTCAGTGTTTCCGGCTCGAGCGAATGAATTGGGGGCGATTCCGCAATGGCGTTGAGGTACGAACCCTAACCAAAGTTAATCCACAATTGCCCGATGCGGCTTTCGAAGTTTTCAACTTGTGTCATGGCAGAGAAAGCCCAGCGACTTTATCGGTCCTTTCGCACTTTGCGCGGTAGTGTGTAGTTACTGTGCCTCGGCTGAGGCAATTTCACGAGGTCTTTTTCATGGTGCCGGAGAACGCCCCCGCCCTGTCCCGTAATATAGTAAGCATGTCGTACAGAAAAGAAAAGAAAAGAAAAGAGAAAAGAAGAGAACCGAAAATTGAAAGCTAAGATCGGCAGTTGGATTGCTGCTGGACTGGTTTTCGGCTTGGGCGCCATGGCATTTTACCCGTCCCACCAAGTTGTCTCAATAAGGCAGTCCTCATGAGTCGTCCTTCATCTCATCAGATCTAGTCTGAAGAACGGGTCATTCGGAGCTCGGCGCCTAAGCGCAAACGCGATAAGGGGGTGCCAAGCAATACCAAGATACAGAGAATACCATGTTTTGCGTCACCGAGCGACTGTTGAGCCAATCGAGTCTCGAAGCATGTCAGTGTGACGGCGATCTCCTGACGTGATGGGGTGTCAGCAAACGCAAGCCACCAACGACATGGGGTCATTGTTGCAGTACGGCCTCTTTAAGACGCATACAACGGGCATATATGTATAGTGGGCTATTGGAAGGACTGGCAGCAGATGAGCCACAAAGTCTACAAAATCGATGCATGTGACCGCTCAGAGCTCGGCCGATCCAGCAACGCAGATCCATGCTAGGCGTCACATGCAGTGCGGACGACCTGGCAAGGAAGTTTGATTGCAGCTGTGAATAGATCAACACATAGCACATCCAATCAATTCGTTAGCCGCTTTTTCGTTTGTGATGGGCGCTCTTTTAAGAAGCGAGTGGTTTCGCGGCAGCCATTTCAACAGCAGCCAGCTTGCTGACAAGACAGTCCAATGGCTTTTGTACTCTTCGGACATGCGGTACGTCGTCGGTGATCCGATGGTCACTCGTCAACTAACGTTGTGCACGATCTAGGAGAACCCGCGGACTCGTGTTGCTCGCATTGTGGTGAGGATAACCCAGCCTCTGTGCGTCATTCTGCATCACGATTCAATACTGACGAGGCTTGTCCTAGGCTGCAGCGCAGGGCATTCCCGTTGAACTGGTCAAAGTCATACCGCGCAGAGACATCGGCCGGCATTTGTTAATCGACAAGTTTCCTTTGAGTAACGGCAAGACTCCGGCCCTGGAAGCGCCGGGAATCAAGCTCACTGAGACGATTAGCATCGCGTTGGTTCGTCAAGCTCTCGTCGCAAGACTGTTATGAACCCCAAATCAGTTAGCCAGTCATGGACTAACTATTCCGCAAAGTATCTCGCGAAGTGCAAAAGGAAACCTACTACATTGCTTGGAAATGGCTCTCCAGAACAGGAGGCCGAGATTGTTTCGTGGATGAGCTGGGCAAACCAGGAACTAATCGGAACCCTGGCTCGATGGTGCGAGCCATCCTCTATACCTCTCCCTTTCGATTTCTTTCTTAACATTGGATACCAAGAGTATTGACACATTCGAGTCTAGGTATCTTCCACTTGTTCCCAACTTCTCCCGGCCCGCCCCCCAAAACAAACCCCAGATTGAGAGGGGGAAGGCGGACTCATTGGCTATGCTGAACGTCTTGGAGGATCTTATGAACAACAAAACTCATCTTGTCGGTAATGAGATGACGATCGCTGACGTTTTTGTCGCCATTGTGCTCGCCCGGGCACTGGAGTGGGTGCTTGACTCGGCATGGAGGAAACAGCATCCCAATTGCATGAAGCACTTTGAGATGGTGACAGCTTGGCGGCCTGTCAGAGAAGTTGTGCCGGAGTTTCCCCTGGCGAAAGTTGAAAGCGCATGCTTGACTCATTATGATGGCGACTAAATCATGATGTGGCTTTCTGGGCGCCGAAACTTCGAAAGGAAGTCTCGTTCACAATTATGTATTGAGGCGTCGTCGACTCCCACGTCCCATCGAGAAGGTTGTAGCCAACCCGAAATGGCCAACGTTGAAGGCCCGGTCTGTGCTTTAGAACAATTAGAACACTCGAGGAATTTATAAGTACTACAAGGATCATAACCAGATTAGATACCAAAACAATTTCCAAAACCGGACTTGGCCATCTGTCTTGTCGAGACATGTTTCTCAGCTTTCATCTGGGCAGACGGGCAGACAGCGATGAATCTTATGCACCGATGGCTTGGGAGACGGCCATGATGCCTTAAGATGGCTCGGCAAGCAGTTTCACTCTTGATGAGCTCGTCGTGAAGTTGATGCTGTGACCTTGACCGGACACTCAGCTTTTTGATTAGCGTGCGGCGTGATTTCCGAGCCCAAGGCTGATTTACAGACACCGCATCCCATACAAAGATGTAGCTGGTTGCGATAATTTGCCCAGGATAACGACGACTAGAGCCTTAACGAGGGCGGTGACATGATTGATAAGAACTCCGCAAGAAAGCTGTCAAGGTCGGATGGGGAGTCAAATTGAGGCGACGGCGTCAAGTACGGTATGCGCTGCATTTCTTAGGTCAGTTGAGCAAGCACAACTTCAGCTTCAGCTTCATTAGCCCCAAAATAAAAAATTTATCGAATGATCGATTGTGATGGCGACAATCTCAATTTTTTTTTTTTTCAAAGGAGGTTGGTTTGCGGGCGGGAAGATGAAAATTGAAAAACTGGATCGAGAAGTCCGTGCAATCAGGTTTTTTGGGTGGTGCAAATAGTAATTTTGCTCTGATACATCATCTTCTCAATCGTTCGTACCGACAAAATTCCAGCAATCACGGCCTAATATTTCCGCCCCCGGACCGCTTCGAGTTGGCTTGATAGCCGAGTGCGCGTTGTTTCTCAGATGCTGCAAGTCACCTTCCGTGGTGAACACGTAGAGAGACATCCCTCGTCGGCTGCACATGAAGTTTCAACATCTGGTTGGGCGCGACTATCTGGCATTATGCAGGATCTAGGCTACAAGAGTTTTTTGGTGTTTTGCCTCTCCGCACTATTTTCAGTTCAGTCCATCCACATCTGCCCCAGCATCAACCAGCAGCTTGACCACCTGCTCCCAGCCGTTCGCGATGGCCAAGTGCAGAGCCGTGTTGCCCATGGTATCTCGGGCATTCACATTGAGCCCAAAGCCGATCAAAAACTCCACCGCATAGTAGTGCCCGTTACCGGCAGCAACGTGAAGAATAGTCTGTCCCTCCTGATTCACCGACTCGGGATAGACGCTATTGTGAACCATAAAGGACAAGATGGTGAGATTTCCTGTCATGGCAGCCTGGAAGAGTGGCGAGATTCCCTGCGCTTGCGAAGTGGACTGTTTTTCTGTGACGCATACCGGGATCGAGGAGAAGCTGGCGATTTGGACTTCTCGCGGGTGAAGCGTCAGACCTGGGTTTTGGAGCTGAGTCGCTGGTGGTTCCTCTACTGCACAGGGATTCCTGACAAGCTGACTTAAGTCCCATTGCGAGCTTCTCTGACTCCCAGATTCAGTGTTCGTATTGGTACTGCTAGGAGTCGTAGCCATTGAGACCTACAGGCAGACGTCACGTTAATCCTCTTGGCCTTCTTGGCCTCCATCCTCAGTAAATAGAGTTTGGAATAGAGGGCTTGCGCTGTACCGTCCAGCCCAACTTACTTTGCATGGGAAATCCAAACCATAGGCTTCATCTTGGAGAGCTGTAACCCTGGTTCTACCTGCCAACAGGGGTCTGGGATATCCGATACAACCGACAGCGCCTTGCGGACACTCGCTAAAGTGCGTCAGAGAGGACGCGGGTGACACTTGGCTGCAGTTTAATTCGTGTACACTCGGGCTGGGCAGTCTCGTGCCATCATCCGCCGCTGGCAAACCATCTGCTGGGCCCCCTATAGAGACACTGCCACAGACCAGTACCTGGTAGTCGTTGGGTTGAGGTGGCAGGGGAGACGCCGACGTTGAGAGCTTCGTGCATTGTTGCTGAGCGTTCAAGTACGATGAGCCTTCTGGAAACTCGGCTGCCTCCTGCTTTATCTGTCCACATCTGGCGGAGGATGGGAAAACGCTTCCTTTTCCAGGGCAGCACCAACTGGTATCTACATGATGGATTTGCTGTAGGACGACTGTCTGAGAATGCGCGATACACGATCTGTCGGCTTGGTCGAGTCTGTCAGCCTCTTGAAGGGTGCAAGATGGGCAATTTTCAGCTTCAAATCCCCTGGGATCAAGTTCGGAACGCGACGCGAATTGCCCGACTCCGCCGCGCGCGTCGTCGAGTTGTGCAGCTTCGGAGCGCAAACGCAAGATTTCTCCTATTTAGACGTGACAGCGTCAGTATTTATCCGCTTCTCCGTCAATCAGAAAGGCTCAAGGCCCCGAAAGTGCGTTGAGCGAAAGGAAGACCGAGCGTCTTGACTCTTGAGACACCGGAGGCTTCCACTTCTGGGAGTAATTTTGGTCTTGTCCTTACGATACTTGCGCTGCGCGACCCTCTTCTTTCCTCGTCTCACCTCCTCGCTCGTGGGCTGGAAATGCCAATAGTCGCTCATCTTATGGAACATTTTACAGCTATATCAGCGGGAATGCCCCGTCACCTCTTACTTTGAAACACAGTCTTCTTTGCCAGGGCTCTACGAGACGGCGACATGGGCTTGTGCCGCTTGCACTTCAGTGATGAGCGGCCTCTCACATGTCACTGCGGTATTTCTTGCGATAACGATGGTGCATCTTGCAGTTCTTCCTCTCTATTGATGGCGGGAAAGAGCCCAAATACCGGCTATGGCGCCCGTCAGTCGACGTACGAATTGTATCCGTACGAACAGTCATGTTGGCATGACATACAACCTCAGAAAAGATTCCGCAGTGTTTGCTGCAGGTGGCGAATTTCGTGGACCAGTGAGATATCTCATGCCGGTACGGTAGCGGCGGCTCCGATGGCCCAATCTTGGACGACATGATCATCAAGATTCGATACATAACAACACGGTCCCCTCTCCCGCAAGATCTCTGCCAGCTCTCTGCTTTTTAGCTTCGTGATGTTACCACACCTCTGCAGCACTGATGTGATACGTCTCATACACATAGATGCGATTACGTCGTGCTGAACAGGTGGCTTTCCCTTTTCAAACTCTGCGCCGCTCGTGAGTCTTGCATCATAGACCATATCATAGTCTCTCGCATTCCCCTTGTACCTGACGATCTTTAGGCTTGCTCTGGCCATGATTGCAATAGCATCCATCATGTGAGAAGAGCAGCGAGACACCATCATACCAATGCCAAGTCTCGAAGGTTCCACGGATTAGATGGACCATGAGAGCTGCCAATTGCGTCTTCCTTAGAATGGGCATAATTTCGTCTCTGCTCGCCTCCCCCGCAAGGCGTCCTGTGTGAATCGCTGCATACGGATCTGCATGCATAATGTGTGTCACAGAAAGCCTCAGTATAAAGAGTCTAGATCCTTCACACGACGCTCGGCTGAAGCATGCTATTGGCTCTTCATAGCTGCAGTGGCCTTGGTCCGATGCTGTGTGATATCACTATTGGGAGTCCGGCCGATCGAAGACGACACAACCAGCCCGTCATCGAAAAACTCGGTAAGAAACTATAAGCGGGCAGGCCCGCGAGCTTACCGGTAGCTGAGAGTGGATGCATACTGTGCTTAATCATTACATGTAACTACAGTGTGTAGGTACACATCGGCGGAAACCTTCAGAGTAATGAGTATAGAAAGTCAGAGACGTGCAATATTCTGCACAGTGTAGTATCCTTGGGGAGCATCCGACAGCCAACTGGGTCCCAGTATCATTTATAAAAATGAATAGAACTGCAATCCTTGAGCCCAATCCCAGTTGTCCAATGCTTCTTTGCCATCTTGGCGTCTTACATCTGCCAAACAGACATGCAACCCCGGCTTTCTTGAGCTTTACTCCATTTGTCTTGGTGAAGCGCTCTAGTTTGATCGTCACTACGTACTGATCGAAGCTGACGAGGGCCAAAAAAAAATTGGACTGTCACAACAATGAGGGGTGTCTTTGGGTGATATTGTCAGGCAGTCCCGGATCCCCCAAAATTTGGCGACGTGCGCCTCGATCACGCTATCCACGATCTGCCCAGTCGTGACTCGTGAGTCAGAGTTGAAAGAGCGTCTCGCCTCCTTGGTAAAGAAACAATCGGCTCTGTGAATATCTGTTCTTCCGATTCTATTCCGAATAACACTTGCGGTGATACTGGCCGTTTAATTTCGTCTTAATTTGCAGTCATGAGCTAAACTTGGCAGGGTGACGTCGTACCCAAGTCATTGGCCAGGCAAATTTCAGTTGACGACTGTTCGGTGCTGCTTGCCGCTGATTGATCCATCCATACGTCTTGACCGATGGATGTCACCTGAGGTCGCTTGATTCTTCTTGTTGCTACAATGCATTTCAATCTCGTTTAATGGATTCGCAGCTTTTTGAGGTTCTCGTTGCGCTGTTCGAGGCCATGTTCTTTCCGCCACGTATTTCATCTTTTGAGTCGTGATATGTGAGAAATGAGATCGCTCGTCGAAAGACGTCGAAATGCAAGATGGCAAACTGCAATGTGTTGTGGGAGCACAGGAACAAGTGACAATGCAACGCAAACTTTTGCGCCCCTCATGTGTGTACGAGCGTATAGAACAACTGACCCAAGCCCCTGTCACTGTCTTGACCGTCTCTCACACTTGACCCTCTCCCTGGCCAATCATTTTCGAGATAAGATTTTGTCAGGGTCAAGTCATCAATTTAACCGCAATTAACGTATTTCAAAACGTCTTCAAAACGGTAACTCGGTTCAGTGGCGCGAAACGCACCAGCCACTTATGTAAACACGCGTCCCCTCTTCATCCGCTTCTCATCCCTCACGATGTTCCCAAAATTCACTTGTCGACGATCCTCTCGTCACTCCCCTATACGACTACATATTCCGGACGAACTAGTCCATCTATCCAACTATGTCAGTTTTAGATGACCTGCGATCGCACTTTGATGCAGAATTCGAGAACGG
>SRPN01000134.1:0-61503 GCA_018360045.1 Claviceps capensis | reverse complement strand
AATATCTCAGTACCGTCCTCAAATATCTCAGTACCGTCCTCAAATATCTCAGTACCGTCCTCAAATATCTCAGTACCGTCCTCAAATATCTCAGTACCGCCCTCAAAGGGTATCAAAGAGCGATCGCATTTCATATAAGACTGACATGGTGGGATGGATGGACCAGTTCTTTCACAATATGTAGTTGTTTGTGAGGGGGGATCGTAGACAGGAAAATATTGATGTGAAGAAGAATAATAAAGACCAGGGCGTGCGTGCGAGTGTTTACGTAAGTGGCTGGGTCTACGGGGGTACACAACCTGACTCAGCTGTGTCAAAACTTCGTCTCGAAGATGATTGGCCAGCGACACCGTCAGCCAGGAAGTCAATCAGGGTCAGTTTCTTTCCGTACATGTCCATTGGAGGTTGGTTTGGTCCTTTCTTGATAGCTTGCTAGGTATGGAAATGGCAATGTGAGCTCGCGCAGATTGCGCATTACTTTTGTACTTTTGAGCCCTTCATTCAGCAGCCCGTCATGATGCATCACTTCCGAGCCATCCTCATGTTTGCTTGTATCCTCTCCAACAGGTCCTCTCTCGAGTCGCGCCCTTGAGGAAATAGGTTTCTCTATGTCATTGTTCACGTCAGCCACCACTTTGTGTGCTTGCCATCTTCTGGTAATCGGCCAGTCGAAAGGGAAGGATGGAAAAAAAGACCTACAGCAGCTAGCCATCGCCTCATTTCTTCCCGCGTCCACGTTTCCGGGTCGCCCTTGGGATCAGGCGGCGGTGGAAACATCTCGGTACCCCAGATGGACCAGACTGCGGCTGCGACCACGGCTGCTCCGAATGCTGTGAAGTGTCAACTCGTTGCTTGGCTTGCCGGTTTTTTCATTCTTCATTTCTAGTCTTCTTCTTCCTTCAGTAGAATCATACCAAGCACCATGTTCTACAATCAGTTAGCGCTGCAAATACAATTGAGCTTTTGACTCTTTGACTCTTGAGAGGACCCTATGGTACCTTCGACCTCATCGCATTGTCGAGTGGCGTGTGCATCGTGCTCGTCGTAGACTCGTGGCTGGCCTCAGTACCGTGGACAAGGCAACAGACTATACAGGTAGCAATAGCCTTGCCTCTGAAGACTTAGTGTCAAAGATGAAAGATGCGGCGTCAAATATATGGTCAGTTTCAAAAAGCGTCGATTTGGAGAAGCACAGCTTGTCGAGGCACTTGCGGCCGCCGGCGACGCCAAATCGCAGCATCGCCTTTCCGATTTCCTTGTATGTATGCGCAGCGCCACTCCTACAGCTCACCAGCCACATTAGCTGCTCTTGGCGAAGAAGAATCCGTGTGGCGCAACTCTATCTTGGTCCGTGCGTCCATTGCCCCGCGAAAAGCCCAGCCCAGCGCACAAAATGAATTTCACCTTCTAAAAAAAAGGCTACTCCATCTCGACGCCCTTTCACGACTCCGAATATCCCCCTCTTCGACAGACAAGCTCGTCTTCAACACCGCCAAAATGCCTCGCGAAGTCGCTGATATCAAGAAGGTAATTTTCATCTTGTACACATCATTTTTGGGATGAAAAAGAAGGGCAATCCACTCGTGAAGTACGCTGCTAACATTCTCGCTTCCAGTTCATCGAGATCTGCCGTCGCAAGGACGCTTCGTGTATGTGTTACGTGCCCTGACCAAAATAAAATCGATCGTTCCCCTCGTTGCGCCCCCAACCGATAAGAAACATGGATAATGGGGCAATGAAAGCAGATGCCCCTTCTACGAACTTTGGTCTAACGAATCTGGATAAATAGCCGCGCGGATCAAGAAGAACAAGCAGAGCAACAACATCAAGTTCAAGGTTCGCTGTCAGCGACACCTGTACACTTTGGTGCTCCAGGACTCCGAGAAGGCCGAGAAGTTGAAGCAGAGCTTGCCTCCTAGTACGTGCATAATTCGTTCTTCCGGCTCGTCGCGTTAAAACCCGGTCCCGCGACTCGGCAAGGACTCCCGCCCCTGGTATTTCAAACTAACTCGGTCCTGTAGCCCTGAACATCTCCGTGGTCGGCAAGAAGAACTAAGCGAGTTGGTTTTTTTGATTTTTTTTCCAACGTACAAATCACCATGTGAGCTCCGAGGGGAACCAAGGAAGTCGAACAAGCGAGAGGTGGATGAAAATATAAGCGGCACATGGGCGGCAGCAGGTGGAGGAAATGTAGCAATGCCTACGTGCACAAGCTGGCGTCCGGGATACCTTGCATTTCATGGGTGCTCAATCAACACGCATTGCGCTCCCAATAGAGACGACCAAGGTCGACTTGACACGCACTTTCACACCATCGATCTGTCTACTTTCTGTTTTTCGCCGTGGCAATTTCCTTTTGTCTGCGACGGTCGCACACGCCTGCTTCATGTGCTCTTGAGGGCGGATCAGAATTAAACGCGAACTGCATCCGCTGCATTAAGGGCATCTTCCTCCGAAACCATTCGTAGTCTTATCATCATTCTTCTGACGCCCAATACTCTTTGAGGTCCATCATCCTCTCCGGTTCAACATTCTCTCTGAGATCCATTATCCCTGAGGCCCATTCTCTCAGGTCCAGTCTAGATTCTATCTAGTCATGGCTCAGCCATGAGCCCCAGGAAAACCGACATGTCCCCTTCTTCCTAACTGCCCTCGCATATGCTCCAGCAGCGCCATCATTTTTTATCCCTCTGGCAAATTCTATCAGACGACTATGAGTCATGGCCGCTTCTACTCCTCTCTTCCCCTATAGGCCCTCAGTGAAACTCCTCACCTTTCATGCTCGCACCTCCTCCACATATCAAACGTCCCGTCATCAAGAACAAATGTTTATGTAGTTGCCGCAGTGAGCCCTTTACGCGCCTCTCTGCGCTTGTCCACGAAGCCTCCCATGTCAAAACGGCGCGCACCCAACGATCCTGGAGCTGGAGCTGCCTCCCGTAAGAGCTACCGTGTGCAAAGTATGCTACGAGCTTGTTGGCATCTAGTGTGAAACATGGCTGTGTAATAAAGATATCCTCGCATCGTGTGAAAGTTTCAAAGAAAGATCATTTGCCGCGCAAGTAATGCTGAAGTATATGCGGTACTGTTACGTATGTACGATTCGGAGCATCAGTTTCCTATAGGGTACGAGCCGTACCATGCGGTTTGAAACCCCCAGATTCTCCAACGCCCCAAAACATGCGCTAGAAAAGAAAGCAAAAGAGTCTCAAATGACCGCTTGAATGAAATATAGTATCGACTGGCAGAAATCACCATTCGGATAACCATGTACAAGCACAGCAGCTAGGCAGGCACCTGTTAGCTTCTTCGCCCAACTCAGCAAGTTTGAAAGCCCAGAAGGCTAGATAGAGCTCCGCCGGCCCGATCAACTCACCTACTGACCCCACCTCCCATTGGCCACTTCTCAGACACTGTCACTGCTCTGTGCTTATTGGTCCAGGAAGAGAAGGAAAAATTCGGGAACGAAGGACGTGCGGAAATGGGATGAAGGTGGGAAGGTATATATTCTCTAGAGGGCTGTATTCTAAATCAGTTGTTTTTTCCAACAATAAATATGTGTTTATGATCACCCAAGTTACCAATATACGCGGCATACTCACCACAGAGATATACATTCACCCCCTTCATACGACATACGTACAAGTTACAACGAGCATATATACCGCCATATTTCCAAATATATACAACATAAACATACGGCATAAGGCATACGATATATACACATACACATTACTCATACCAAATAAACACCCCCTCATCACCTTCCGTTTTCCCTCCCCAACACCAACACCAACCCAAGCCAAAACAAAACACAAAAAATGCACACCAACGCTCAAATCCCCCCCAACACCGACACCGACACCGAAGTCCAACTCAGCCCGGAGCAACACCAACCTCCCACCCCCATCTTCAAATCCCTCCGCTGGCTAGACCGATTCCTCGCCCTATGGATATCCCTCGCCATGCTCACAGGAATCCTGCTCGGCAATTTCGCACCTCGCACAGGCGAGGTGCTCGACCAGGGCCGCTGGGTTGGGGTATCGATACCGATTGGTACGTCCTCACTTCCCAAATCTTAGCATCAATCTCCCCCAGGGAATCTCTCGTCGCGTTCCCTTGTTCTTGAATATAAGCGTATCCCACGAATTGGTAGCTCACAGTACTTTTTTTTTTTTGAAGCAATCGGCCTCCTGGTCATGATGTACCCCATCCTCTGCAACGTCCGCTACGAGACTCTCCACGTTATACTCGGAAAGACCGCGCTGTGGAAACAAGTAGCCTTTAGCCTCGTCTTGAACTGGCTCATAGCGCCGTTCTTCATGGTATGTACCCCTTGCCCCCCCAGCAAATCAGCAAATCGGCAATGCGACAAGCCAAGATGATTAACAAAAAGCAAATGGTGTCAAGCTCGCGCTGGCATGGGCGTTTCTACCCGATGAGCCGAACCTCCGCAGCGGTCTCATCCTCGTCGGGCTAGGTCGCTGCATCGCCATGGTTCTGATATGGAATAATTTGGCTGGCGGAGATCCCGAGTACTGCGCTGTTCTTGTCGCGATCAATTCCATGCTGCAGATGGTGCTGTTTGCCCCGTTAGCTGTCCTATTCGTCAGCGTCATTGGCGGCTCGGACGGCTCTGATGACAGCAAGATTCACTATCCGTCCTACTCGCTCGTAGCCACCAGCGTTGGCGTCTTTCTCGGCATTCCGCTTGGCGCTGCGATTCTCACGCGCCTTGTTCTGAGAAGACTCGCCGGCGAGACGTGGTTCGAGGGCATCTTCATAAAATTTCTCTCGCCGCTATCGCTCATAGGCCTCTTGTACACCATCATTGTGCTCTTCGCCGCGCAGGGAAAGCACGTCTCCCACCAAGTAGTCTCGGTCGTGCGTGTTGCTGCCCCGCTAGTGGTGTACTTCCTAGTCATCTTCTTCGCGACGTTGTGGGCAGCGAGACGGCTCGGCTATGGCTACCGACTGAGCTGCACACAGAGCTTCACGGCAGCGAGCAACAATTTTGAACTGGCCATTGCGGTAGCGATTACGACGTTTGGTGCCGACAGCGAAGAGGCCTTGGCGGCGACTGTGGGCCCGCTCATTGAGGTTCCTGTGCTCGTAGGACTGGTATATGTGGTGAGATGGATCGGTGTGCGTCGGAAATGGGCCGATTAGTTATCTTTGTTGAGGTTTGGGGCCGTACCATCTGATGTGAAAAATCAAAGACAATTCTGTTCGCAGCTAGGCTGGATTCGTGTGTGTTACACGCTGTGCTCCAATCTGTGGACGTGACAGTTCCACGTCATTAATCATCCTTCGAGTCACGCTGTGTCGCCATGTAGTGAAGTAATTAAAAGTAGCGAAAAAAAGGAAAGAAAAGGGACGTTCAAGCTTGACTCGCACTGCATCAGGTACCCAGCTCAGGAATATTGCCTACTGCCAGCGTCACTCTCCAGCATATGGAAAAGCACAGGATTCCCCACGAAGCAATCGTTGCGAGCCCGACAACCCAGCCGACCTTTGACAAGATCACGATCACTGTGTTTTTGCATCTCGGCGATGATGGCCGCAGCGGCATTGCAGGACATCTCCATTGGCGACGAATAGTCTTGCACAGCTGATGTGGCACCAGGGGATAGCTCAGGCGCGTACGAGGACAAGGGCGTGACGGCACCCGTGCTGGGCTCGATCGTCGAGGGACTTGGTGCCTCAGATGCCGGTGTAGGAAGAGGAGCGGGCATAATGCATTGCGTCTTGCCCTCACAACAGCTGCCCTGCTGAAGAGTCGCAGAGGCAAGAACGTCCAGTTTGTCAAAGGAGCCGCCTCTCGACGTTGACGTGGAGGACGCCGACGACGCAGAGCCGAAACTCGAATACAGCCCATACCCATGGCTGTGAGTGTTGTCGCCACCAGTCGCCCCTTTCTGCTGGGCAAACTTGGAAGGGTTTGATTCCGTCCTTGATGTGATGTATGAAGGCTCGGCCTTGAATCTCAAGTCACACGTCGGCGACGCTGCCGACGATGCAGCCGACAAGGCGGCGATGGCCATTCTATCCAGACCGCACTGTGGCTGATAGCTCTCCGACTCCTGAGCAGAAACAGCATCACCACACTGTGTCCGAGACACACCCTCACTTGGGCTACCATGAGAAGTTTTGGTTGTACCCGAGTTCTGTTCTTGCAGCCCGTGATGCATCGGCTGCAAACTCACGCTGGACAGCGCTTCTGCAGCCTCGCGATCTTGGCATGACTGCAAAAAGGTCTCTATATCAGCCTCAGTCGCGCCCGCCCGTGCAAGCATCAACCTCAGCCTTAAATTCTCCAGGGCCACCAACCTGGCGGCATGCTGCATCTCGAGCGTGGCGATCACGCCCTGCTTTTCATATTCCTGGACCTTACGCTCCAAATTTTCCACGTATTCCTTCCGTCTGGCGCGAGACCGCCGCTGGTTGTCGCGGATGCGAATAGCGGCCACGCTGTGCGAGGGTTCTATCGAGGTCTGCTGTGCAGAGTTGGACAGGGTAGAGTTAGCCGAAATGAAAATGGAAATGGCAAAGCACCGTCCAAAAGAGGAAATTAAGAAGAAAAAAGAGGCAGCAAAATGCTGGACAAACTTAGACAGAAAATCCAATTGAAAGGAAGTTGCTATTGCTGGATGTAGTAACTTGGAGAACTTTCCATGATCGTGACGGTTTTTCTTTCCTTCGCTGGGGTCCATCTGTCACCAGTGACAACCACACAAACGGCGAGTGTAAAAGAGCGACACACGAAAAAAAAAAGGATGTCATTGACCTCGTGGGAACAGAGTAAATAACACAAACAATGCAGGCAAAGGACGAAAACAAGGGCACATGTTACCTTTTCAACGGCCATATTGTTCTCAAAATATTCGATTTTCGCACAATGTGGAATGGTGGTGATGGACAAATCGCCGTGACACGCCAGGAACGAATCAACCAAATCAAGTGACGGACGGGGCGTGGTTTAGAAGAAAATGGGTGGGGCAACAGAAAAAAAATCCTGATTTGGGACTGCGGAGCGAGTGGATCGTTGAATGGGGTCGTTGAATGGAGCGTCGAATGAGACGTCGAATGGGGTCATTTGCGTTTTCGCTAAGCTGCATCGTCCTGGTCCGTCCCTCGCGTCGGGCTAACAAGGGCGATTTTTTTGTCTTGTATCTTTCACCTCTCCGTCATGGCTGCAGCATGAACATAAAAGGCTCTGCATTTTGTTCTTATAGATTGGTGTATTACTCCATGCTGCCATGGATGCATACGGGTATATAAAGTCGTTAAAATAAAATCGTCATCCACGAACCTCCTTCAGGCTCGTGGCTAAAGGCCATTCATTGAAACTCCAGCACCGGCCTGCTGCTCCTTATAACGACATGATGCCCTCGCTCAATAGAGCATCATTTGAAAAGACGCTTTCTCGTCCGCGTCGAGAACCTCTCCACTCCACTTCCCTGCTGCGCATGCCACAGCTGCTGCACGCCCACTCCATAGCTCTCTCCACATATCTTGTATCGTCGCCAGGCTTCTCGAAGATGATCCGGCCGCATAGGACCTCGCCTGGTTTCTGGTTCTTCTGGCTTCTCGGCTCCATCATCAGCACCCGCGCCGTTTGCCGACGGTGGTGGCGACGGCAGGTCCGTCTGTCTCTCGCCCGCTGCGATCCATTCGCCTTGAACGTTACGTGCCGCCTGAATGAGTTCTCCGGCAAACAGCTTGGCCACGGCCTTGACGGCCGTGCTGACCATTTGCGGTACAGATTGCGATACTGTAGCATTAACGACCTAGGTGACGGCATGTAAGCAAAAAGGACAAACTAAGTATGCATTATGAATGCGAAGGAATAGCTTGTCTTACCCTTTTGACCACGGCGTCTGATAGTTTCGCTGCTCGCCAGAGTTCGTATCGATTGTACTGCTCGCTGTCAAAGGCTTCTACCAACATGGCCCGCAGTCTAACCTCCTCTTGCTTCTGCTCCTGAGTGCGAACAAGAGCATCCTCCAGCGCCATTTCCCCGTTTTCGTCATCGTCATCATCCTCCTCGGCCTCTTTCTCTCCGCCCCGGCCACTGACAGCAGTCGCCGCTTTCCCACCAGCCAAGCTAGGGGCTCGCTCAGCTGCGTCTTCAGCCTTGGCGTTCTTCAATTTGCGACCTCTCTTCTTCTTGGGCGCTCCGCTGACAGCAGCACTAGCAGCACTGCCACTAACTATTGATGTTGCGTCGACTGAGGGTGAGCGAGCGTAGGGAGATGGAACAGCTTCCTGTGGCGGGAAGGACGTCTGGCGCAGAGGATGGGCGGGCCCAGATTGGGACAGACTGGAGTGTTTCCTTCGCTTGCTGGAAGGGTTGGCATCGAGGGTAGAGCCTCGACGTTTGTTGGGCAGTTGTGCGGGGGAAGAGTTGGGCGGCGATGTGGCCAGCGGCGAGGTCGCATACGGCGGCGATGCCATGTCGATTGTGATGCGCCTGTCCTGTGAGTGCGGATCGGCCAAAGTCTTCAGTAAGATATTGCGAGGTATCAAGAAGATGAAAAACAGCAGAGCGGGTGCAAGGTGGGAAGGTCGACGATGCACTTCGAGAAAGTGTTACGAGTTGACGTTTCTGAAACCACAGCTTTGAGTCTTGACGCACATCTTGCTGACGGCGTGCCGCATTTGTCCATTGCCAGGTCACATGACCGAAGCAGAGATGGTGCAGACGCGCCCCACGAGTCTTGCAGTGTTCCTGGTGCGAATCGCAATTCGCGAAATGCACTTTGACCCACTCAGCCTGTACGACTACGAGCGCGGGTTGTCGCATATGGCCATCGGCAGTTCACGATGTCAGGCCGCTGCCTCGTGCAGCATTCCCTACTCTTGACATCCCGTCGTGACATTTTTCCCCGAAAATAGAACATCCCGCACATCGCTATAGCCGCCAATTGATGATCCTACATGTGCGCTGGCGAACATTCCCGTAGATCAAAGTCCTGGCGCGGAAATGCCTCCACCACCGGACAAGGGACCACCCCACTTGTAGTAATGTAAATATGTAATACATACATAGGTACATAGTAGGTATGTATGCGATTCCGGTTGTGTTCCCCGCCGACGTCGCCTGTTGTCTTGAAATGAAGCTAGGTACCTGCCTTTTTTCTCTCCTCCCTTGGCCTCCATTCGCCTGTTCGGTCTATTCTCACAATCCTCTTCGTCGCAATTGGTATATAAAGACGGTCCGGCCGTGCCTCAGGTCTTCGACAAAACAAACTCCCCGCCGACCTCGTTCACCTCCTTCCTTTTTTCAAGCCCTCCCCGCCATGGCGCAACGCGCCGATTCCGACGATGTCGTACCGAGGCCGAGCCAGGACACCGCCAGCGTTTCCGGCTCGTCAACGAGCGATAAAGCGACTTTAAGACAAAGCCGCAGCCGTAGTCACAAAACCAAGAAGAACGGCTCGCATGCCCGAGACGAGGCTCAGTCCAACGACGCCAATCACAGTCGCTCGAGTGCCCGAGACAAGAGACGTCACAGCAACAGCCTCAGCAAGGCTGCGCGCGATCCTCGAGACGAGCCTCCAACCAAAAAGAGAGCGGCTGCCACGGGAAGCACCGAGATTGTACGATCGCCGAGTCCAATCATTGACTTTGAAGGCCTAAGCAGACCCAGTACGTACACACTCTCTGTCTTCCTCTCCGCAATCCTCCTAATAATACCTTCCTAGGCCTTGGTACTCGGGAACGACAAGAAGAAACCCCAGAACAAGCCGCTTTGCGTATGGAGAAGATGCGCGGTGCCGTCCGAACACTACTCGAATGCGTTGGCGAGGACCCTGATCGAGAGGGTCTCCTCGATACGCCGTCACGATACGCCAAGGCCCTGATGTTCCTGACCAGTGGCTATCAGGTCGACGTCAAAGAGACTATCAACAATGCCCTGTTCAACGAATCACACAATGAGCTCATCATTGTCAAGAACATTGAGATCCATTCCCTCTGTGAACATCATTTAGTTCCCTTTATTGGCAAGGTTAGTCAGTCCCTGCTCCCGAAAACGGGCAGTATGATTTCGGGGCACCGTATCACCATACTATCTTGGCACCCGATGCACCATTGCACCCAAAGTTCCATGAAACCTGAGCACAGTTTTTGCCATAAACCATAAATATAACACCAGAACACCATGACAGGTCATCTTGCCATGACAGCATGGCACACCGCCATTTGTCCATCCACTAACACATACCTATTCCAGATGCACATCGGCTACATCCCCCACAACACCGTCATCGGCCTCTCCAAACTCCCCCGTATCGCCGAAATGTACGCCCGCCGCCTCCAAATCCAAGAACGCCTCACCAAAGAAGTCGCTAACGCCATCCGCGAGATCCTCAAACCCCGCGGCGTCGCCGTCGTCATGGAATCCAGCCACCTCTGCATGGTCATGCGCGGCGTCGAACAAACCGCCACCTCAACCATCACCAGCTGCATGCTCGGCTGTTTTGAGCGCTCAAGCAAGACTCGTGCTGAGTTCCTAAGCCTCGTTGGCTTGAATAAAGCGTCGTGAGCTGAGAAAGTAGCTACATAGCTACATCTTCTCTTGTGCTCTGCTCATCTTACCCCCCTCCTTTTATTTTATTTGCACCCTCGTACATAGTTCGTTCCAGGCCTTGTACATGTTCCACTTTGATTTTTTTTTTAATCTCTTTGGGCCTTTCAACTGGGTATAATTACACTACAATCGGCGTCAAATAGGGTCTCTTTTTTTCTTCAACATGGGATAGGGTCTACGAATGGGCGTTTTAGTCTGGGATGAAAAAGGCCATGCATTCAACAACAATTGCCAGCTTTTTGCGTGTAACAGAATACACAGATCGTCTAGGATCGTTGCTCTCTACATTATACTTACTGTTTTCTTTTTGCCTTTTTTCTTTGTTTTTAGTCCATTGTTTTTCGCCTATTTGTTCCGGGGACTTGTGTCAACATGTTTCATCAACATGTATCGTCTGGCTACCTGTGTCGGCTATTTGACCATCTACTTGTTATCATTTGTTCTCCTTGAGAAGTATTCTCATATCATGTTGAGACTATAATAACGTCTAAGCATGACATACATACCGTACGTATCCCTATGGCTTAGACAGGTAGACCTACTGGGCGCCACGCCCTCTTGCCCAGAAAGAAAGGCAGCTAGAAACACGGAGGCACATTGGCCATTCTACCACATGTAACTGCCAGCTTCAAGCCATCAATGACGGATACAGTTTGAGAAGAAGACCGACACGATGCAAACCATGCACTGCAACATCCCAACTACATGACAGAATGACTAATCAACACATTACTGTAAATATTCGCATCGTACAATATGGGATATTCTCGGGTACGATCAAACATGATGGCCCCAGATTGGTTGAACCCCGCTCGACAAGTTTATGCAACATGACCCAACAATGATGCAAGTTCCGTCTCTTCTTTCTTCCTCTTCCCCCTTTCTTCTTCTTCTTCTCTTCTAAACCATAAGAATGACAGACATCATCAGCGATTCCCTCAGCAAGGATCGTTGCACTAGTGCCTAGTCTTACCTCTCGCTCATGACCTGCGTAACTGCTGCTTTCTATCCGCTAATCAATATAAAACAGCCGTGCCCCCATTGTCCGGCCTGCCGTAGTAGTGAAACATGCGAGACTTGTAAACAAAAAGAACCCCTCCCATGTTGATGCCGCCTCCAGATGCATGACCGTCTGCTCAGACATTGAAAAAAAAAAGTCAAGTGCCGTGAGACCGAGCATCATTCATTTCAAGAGATGAAGAACAACGAAAGAGAATAAGAGGAGGACAAATAGGAAAACCGGCAAAAGGCAAACTCCATATTCCCAACATTTCTCTGTGGCCCGAAACTTGTCCTTGACCGCAATGTTGGACATGCATTTTCGTACAAACCCCCCCATTTGAAATGAGCCTGTCCCCCCGCAACACCGCATATGCGTTGATGATCGAAACGCCATCGAAGAAAGCACAAAAGTTTAAAAGCGAAAGACAGAAAAAGAATACCCAAGAACACGGCGACTTTCGCTTCAGCTGACTCGTCTCAGTTGACTGATTGAACTAGAAACGACTGACCGATTCGGCTATTCGCCGTCTATCATGGCATCAAGCGCGTTCCTCTCGCTGTCAAAGAAATCTGCTGTCACGGCTTGCTGAGCTTCTACCGTGTTGCCATGCCTAGCATGGCTCTTGCGGTCTTCTTCGTCGTCCTGATTGGTCATGTCCTTGAACATCTGTTCGACGTTGCCGTCTTCCCGGTTTGTGTCCTCGCCACCATCTCCTGATGAGACGGAATGGCGGGTGTTGCCAAGAGAACACCGTTGTGATCGCGACCCCCAGACGTCCGGACCCCAGATCGATTCAGCGTGTCTGCGACCGGTCTCTGTACGTGCAAGGATCTCGAGAGCCTTACTCTTTCCAGCCTCGGAGTTCAGATCGACACCGTCCTCCATGTCCTGAAGCAGCCGATCCTCTAGCGTCAGGGAGGGTCTGTTCCCAAACAACGATCCCGCAGGGTCGAGGAAGCTGGGATAAATATTGCAACTTGCATCTGATGACGTCGCCTTGGCTTGATCACCATCTACGGCGTCACTACCCCTTTCTCCATGTCCCCGATGGGAAACTGAATACTCGTTATTGCCAGGTCTCTGCCCATGCGTGGATGCATCGCCATAGGGGCCGCTACCAGATGACGGCGGCATCAACGATCTGTTTTGACGCCGTGCCTCCGCCGCCGCTGCCGCCGCCGCCATGGCCTCAGCATTAGCTGCTTTGCGACGAAGGCTATTGGCCTTGCCCTTTGCGTGCTCGGGCAAATCGTCAGGGTTGTCCACCCCATACTCGGCCAACATTTTTTGCAGCTTCGTGGGCCGCGGCTTACGGGTGCTGAGCGACACTTCGAGAATGGGGGGCGGAACAGGAGCAACTGGGCACCATTTGTGTAATTCCTGCCGAAAAAAGTTGGTTTCCTGCGACAGCAAGACTTCGGCACCTTCGAGCTTTCGGAGGTAAAACCGTTGCGTCTCAATCTCAGCTTCCGTGGAGACAATAGGACTGCAATATCGGAAAATGCGGTCCCGGAACGTCTGAGCATTGTCAATGATATTGTTGAGCACCTCTTCCTCTTCTGGCTGGAACGGCAATTGGTGCATCTCGTCAGCGAGAGACATGAGATCCTCGAGCTTCGGGCGCGCTGCATCTCGGGGAATCTTCTCTCGATAATCGCAGATAGGGCAAGTGTACTTGTCGTCTTCCTTGACCTTGCCTCTAGCAATCTTCAAACACTTGTAATGATACCTGAAAGATAAAACACTTGGTCAGATAATTTGAGGCTTCAGAACATGCCCATTCAAGTGGGCTCGCAGGCAAGCGACTTACCATTCATGACACAGCTCGCACTCAATCATCATGCCAGCTTCAATCTTCCTACATATGCAGAACACCTGCCGCGAACGATCCCCAAAGCGGGCAGCCCCCTGTTCTGGAGTGACTTCGCGTGATACTGGCTCTGCTGGAAGGCGCGGCGTGTCATTGTCGACATCGAAACAGTCTGCATTACGCTCCAAGACATATTCGAGGTGGCTCTTGAGAATATGCAGCGGCGCATTGGATTTCCCAAACAGCTTCTTTCCCTTCCGCATCCAATCCTCGTGCCGCTTGCGTTCATTCTCCAAATCGAGCGTGCCATTGGGTTTCGAGTTCAGATCCTCCAAGTTCCGTATGACGTCTACTACCTCGACGTACTTGGGGCGATTTCGGAAGCTCTTATCCCGACATCGATGCGTGATCTCCAAGATTTGTCGATGGGCTTCCCGCTGTTTGTGAAGGATACGGTCAACCTGGGCCAGTGTATCCTTAGACACAGGAAGGGCATTCACATGGACCTGATTGGACAGCGCCTCAAGTTGAGGATAATGGACAACCTCGGCTGTGATGAGTTGCTGGGCTTTAATTTCCCAGGTCTCTCCTGCTTGCAACTGATCACGGTAGAACGTCAAATGATCATTGTAGGGCGGGATCTCTAGCCGTTGGCCGTCCTCAATAATGTCTCTTACATCTTGCAACGAGAGAACGACCCCCCTGTTGGTTCGGGCTTTGGCGTTCCATCGCGTTTGCTCCAAGACTTTCGAGAGACGTTCGATTTCAGGCGTGTCCACATTGAAACTTCTTCCCTCCTCCAGAAGTTCTTCAATTGTTTCCATGGGAATCGCGATTGTGTTTTCGAGCACTCGGGCGGCATTCACCTGGAACTCTTTGATGGCCGCTGCTCGTTCCCGCAGCTGCGCAATCTCGGGGCAGTCGAATCCTATATGCTCAGCATCCCGAAGCAGTCGATGAATATTGCTGACATGGCGTGCTTCGCGCTCTTTCTGTTCTTGACAGGCGCTGCCGATCGATTTGCGCATACCGCTTTGCCATGCCTTCTCGTTCTTGCGTCGATTTTGCTGTTTGCGGACAGTGTAGTTGGTCGCTTCCTCAACCCAGTCGTTGCAACGGTCGACAAATTCTTTAAGTATGGGCAGCGAGGGTAGTTCAAAGGGAATGCGTTCACCTTCGTGGAGGATAGCTCGAAGACATTTTAGTGACGGAGTTGTTTCTTCAACAAGCATTTTGGCGTACTTTTCTTCCCACACTTCCGGCATCCGCGCCTTCTCAATCACCTTCTCATACGTAGCGGCTAGTGACTTGTCCGGAACTCTATATATGAGAGTGTGGCCCTCGCCGCCAAATCGCTTCTCCTCCGTTGCATCGCAGCACGCGTGATATCCGGCGTGAGCGATACAAAGAGTTTTGCCGCTGTGCTCACACTTGAATCGGGACAAGTATGCAAAGGTTTTGCAGTAAGTACAGCACTGCTCATCTTCATCCAGACCGCTCTCTTCTTCACGCTTGAATGTCAGGGCGCAACTCTCCCCCCCAGATTCGTCGATGGGGCATCTGTGAGAGAAAGAAGCCTTGTGTTTGGCTATGAAGCCGGCTCTTTGTGACAATTCACGCTTTCGAATGCGCTCTAATGCCGGGCCGAGCCACTTGGCTGTCTGTATGCTTACTCCTGTCGCCGCTCCACCTTCAGCAGCTGTCCATAGAAGCTCGTCGTGTGAAAAACAGGGCTGCCTTCGAAATGCCTGCAGCCTTTCTACCCCGGCCAAGCCAAATGGTTCCCAATTGTAAGGGGCAAAGTTGACAGCTTCGTTGAAGTTAAACCCATGATTGAAGCCTGCGTGGTAAGCCTGGGGGAAAGTGACGACAAATTGTCCCGCTCGTTGGTCCAAGGCATATACTCTGACGCCAGCCTTTTGGAGCTGCTCTGGTGTGAGAAGAGTCACCAGCTGGAACAGGAGATCTGGCTGGGTCTCAAACAACTCAGGCACTGCTTCCTTCATGGCAGCCTCAAACTTTTCTGCGTCCTCACCTGGGATACCATACCAAGTCTTGGTGGCCCCGAAATGCTGGTAATTGGCGGAATAAGCATAATGGTCCTCGTTGTGCCAACAAAATGTGGAGAAGATCATGCCGACATATACCCAAGGTACCGTCATACCGGAGATGTCTGACTTAATATGTCGGAATAGACTCTCAGGATGAAGGGGCAGAACATTCAAGTTCCAGGGATCTGAAGCATATGAATTGTTGGGGTGTCTCTCCATCGTGGGAAAGCCTGATCCATGCGTGGTGCAATGAATATCGGCACCATACTCCACCTCAACCGTCTCTTCCAAATCTGCCACCAGTCGCCAGAACTCGGTCTCTACATCTTCCTCGGTGACTGGCCGATGACAGTTGAGAGCGTGATCGAAAGGCATTTTTTTCTCAAAGTACCCCTGCTTAAAGTCATTTGCTTTTTGCTGAAACTGCTTCAAAGAGTACAAACCACCTTCTTCGAATCCGAACTGACCATCACCCACCAAGCATCGTGGGCAGTTCCACTCAGCTTCGGGCTTACGTTTGAGTGGGGGATCTAGACACGGTCCGTGAAACGAGTTGTCGCATGTTTCACAAACTAGCAGAGCGCCACTCTCCTCTCCACGACCACAATTCTCGCACCATTCGCCAGGAACGTCTGGTTCGTCCTTGGGTATTCGAGGTGCTGAGGGGCGGAAAGGAGTCATGTGAGAGCCGGCGACCGTAGGCACAGGCTCCCTTTTAAGACGTTTGCTACGTCTGCTGTGGCCCTCAGCGTCTTCCTTGTCGGTGTCTGCATCTGGCCTTGCCGAGTCAGAGGCTTCGACTCCACGTTGATACTTTGCGGCCACGCAACCCTGGTTCAGACCATCGACGCGTGTGTCCGGGGTATTGTGAGCAGAGGTTGCCGAGCTGGGAACTCTCTTGCCTTCGGGCGTGAAGCTCCTGCTGTCGATTTGGCTCGGCTTAGACGAGTAGTTGACCGCAGTAAAGCCGCCGATATTGATAGCCCTGAAGCCCCCAGAGGGCGCTGGTGTAGGCACAGCCACAGGCACGGGGGGGGCATCGAGCATTGGCGTGTCAGGGTCGACCTCGCGTTTCAATCCGTTCAGATTATTCTGTAGAGACTCGGACGCTCGAATGATCGGGGAGTCACCCTTCAGGCTCGTGGGCGTGTTCACATGGGATTTCCTGATAGGTGTTTGTGCCGGACTGGGGGTCAAAGGCCCACCGTACTCTTGCTCCAGTTGGTGATGGACACCAGGTTTCGCAAGACGCAAGTATTCCTCATAAGGGCATAGCCATCGCTGGTACGAATTCTTCAGAGATGTGGAGAGAGACGACATAATTTTGCCGCTATAACCGAGATCGCGGCCAATTTCTGCCCATTTCTTCAGCTTACAGACTTTGTCGAAGCCGCCACGGGATTCAACCGCCTTTTTCAGACGATAAAGATCCAGCGGCTTCTTGTCCACATACGGCAATCGATGTAAATTACTGCCCTGCTGCTTGTGAAATTTGAGCAATCCATCGAGGTACGTCAGATTCGCACGAGTACCTATTTTGTCAGCCAGGTTTGTTTACTGAGCGTAGAGAGACAGGCGGAAACTGGAAAAAGTCAACGACTTCGGCGAAAAACTCACTGCCTTCTACAGAATTTAGCTCTTGTTTTCGGGTTCGGAAATGGAATTTCTGCCAGTGAAAACGTCAGCACTCTTGTTCCTTGGCAAAGTTGTACGAAAAGCAGGGAGTCCGCATAGGCGCACCTCTGTTTCTATAGCAAAGTCTGGGTTCCACGAATCGGGCGGGATTATCTTGCATATGCCATACTGAGAGGCTTCAGTTGTGATTTTCTTCATATACTCCAACGGATCTCGCCATTCCTCTTCGGTGGGCCGATACGTCGGCGCTTCGGAGATGCCATGTGGCCTCGATTTCTTCTTCGGGGGTTCGCGTGCGGCCGTTGGCTGACCACGACGTTCAACTGAGGTAAGGTCTAGTGCCGTGCTGCTCATGGCACTGAGCGGTATTGACGTGTTGACGGGGTGATAGCCGTTTGTGTTGAGTTTGCGCTTAGGCCGCGAGGGCATTTGGGTGGAAGATCCGATGGCGGGTGAGTTGCGCGAGCTTACGTTGGCACTACTACCGCCCGGATTTGTCATCGTGACTACGGGCATCGATGCGGTCGCTGGTGATGAGGTTTGAAAAAAGTAGGCCTTGTACAGTTGTGCGCACGAGGTCGGTAACTCGTCGTCTCAGAGAGCGAAATGCTTACGTGGATCGAGGGCTCGGTACAGCAAATTGACAGCCGAGGACAAGGATAATGTCGAGAATGCAGAGTGATTGACGTGCCTTTATGGGTGATGGGCTGCGCGCATTGTAGCGATTAATGACACCGTCGCTGGAGGCGTATCGACACTCACTTCAGGCATATAACCAGCGAAAGCGGAATCGACGGCGTCGTGTAAGAGGTTGAGGGCAATCAGGCAAGATTTCAGTCGACTGCGGCGAAACAAAGCCTTGTTTTCGAGCGAGACTGCTCAAATGATAAGCCTGGCTGGCGGTCGAGAGGAGCATGAGTGAATTAGGAGGGGAAAAACCCAAGAGGCCAAAACCAGGTATATGACGACCTGTTGGTCGCCCTTGCACTAACATGGAATAACTCACTGATTAGTAAAATTAGTATGCAGGTACCGAGGACTGCATTCACTGCGTCCGATGGAACAAGTAAGCCAGTACAGCAAGCGCAGGGCGAAGCAACGACTTGGCGACTGTAGTAAGAAAAAGGACACAGACTTCTGTGAGGTGGTGCTGATCGTGGGCAGATGTTGTGCAGACAAGTCATGAATGGATAGGGTCGCAGTTGCAAATGTGAGGTGAGAAGAAAAGGGCAGCAGGGGGATGTCCACTTTGCGGACTGGGACTGGGGCTGGGAGCCTGGACTGCGCTCTTGCCCCGGGGCCGGGTGCGAGCGAACAAACTCGAGGAGGAAAGAGCGATTGCACGCGACCCCATCTTCTTGCTGCTGATTCGGCACGACCCCGTCACTAGTACTCCATTAAAGCTTCTGCTGCACGCCGTAGATTAAGTATCGCTACTTGGCACGAGCTTCTGTGCATGTGTACAAGCGGGTCCCGCCGGAGGAATTGGCGGACCCCACTCTCATGGACCTCTTGGGGCGACGAGAGCGGCGATTCTCCAGAGTTCAACCACCACATGGCGTCTCGTCACTCTCATCACTCTTGTGTGTGAGCAACACGTCGTTCGTGTCTCTGGCCTGGTGGTGTGGCTGCCGCGTTCATACTACTCTCATAATATCCGCCGTTACAAATGCGCCGCGGCTTACTAGCTTGTAGCCATTGGATTGCAGGACGAGGGAAGTTGATGGAGCTATTCTGGTGTGCAGATGCTCTGTCGCACGGCCGGCCTCTTGGCTCCGGAATTGGGGTACGCATTGGTCGCACGATACCAGCGCCCATTGCAGCGTAGCCTTACCACATCACAAATGTCAAACCTTCTCTATACGCCACAGCTTGATCTGGCCACTTTGACCCTTCGTCTGACGTACAATCGCATGCAATGTACTTTTTCCTTGGATTGCAATATAGGGACTTGGGACAATGCAAACAATTATATGCTACCCCAGACTCATGCGCCATCTAGCCTCTCCCCATCCTGGGCCAGCCATCGCAAATTCGCAGCGCCTTGTGCATGTGCGTGCCATCAGAAGTGTCTCGGTCGCACACTGGAATGCTCCTCTCAATAACGCAGCTTTACATACATGACCTCAACTGCCGGGCTCGACGGCTGTGATGGACTTGGGCCATTCGCTTACTCTGACTTGTGCATTACTAATACTAGAGATAACTGGCTATGGGAGTAGTTATACAAAAAAGAAATTTGACACCTCTGGAACTTTCATTCGAGATCCTGCTGTGAAACGATGATGCACTGCTATGCTCAGCTCGTCTTTCCAGAGGCAGCTGCTTTCTTTTTGGCCCTTTTCGCCCTCATGAGCACTTTGTTCACCTGGGCTTCGCCGCGGATCCGCAGACTCAACTCCTTCATCATGTCGCCCCATCGGATGTCGCCTCCGCAACTTGGACACGCACACTGATTGGGAATAACATGGCCACTTCTGTCCCCGGATAGTGCATGCTGGCTCCAGCAAACCAGGTGCCCCATGGCCTGGCAGCCATCGTTCGGGCACAGCGCATGGAGACCATTGTCCGATTCGAGGTCCTGAGCACAATGCACGCAACACCCTTGCTGCTCAAATTCGATAATGGAACGTGCCTTATCCAGATACTCGGCCATGGGCTGGTAGTCCACCGGAAGAGCGTGTATACCACGAACCAAAGTCTGACTAGGCACCTCGTCAACAGCATCTGCGAAATCCGTCAGAACGCGTAGGCCTTGTCTTCTTGGCTCCCGTGCAGATTCCAGACGATGCTGCCAAGCTGCATAGGCATCTTTAGCGAGAAAGTGCACGTTCAACGGCAACCTCGCAAAGCTCGGCACCCCCGTCAGGACATGGATATTGGCCATTACGGACGCCAACTTTGGGATCGGTCTCCTTAGCATCCTTGCTTTCCTTTTTGTCCTTGAGGACCCTTTTTTCGACGCTGTCCTCCTAGGTGACGATTGCAGCGAAGTAGCTACACGAGACTCATCTGGTATGTGGAACGACACATGCGGATTGATCAACGCCCACCTGGTCAAGACTTTCCATTTAGCAAAAACTTGTGCTGCGGCTTTCAAGATATGGCTAAATGAGAGAGAAAGAGAGGGCAGAGGTAGACAATTAAAAGTTGAATGAAACTTCGAAGACGAAGGAAAACCAAAACAGGGAAAAGAAGTAGGGGTCCAGTCATACTCAAACTTCAGCGCGGCAATCATACTGGGGAACCCAGACACCAAAGTAATCATCTCCCATGGCCGCAAGCTATAACGCGACGTGCGCCGCGCACCCCCTTTGAACTCCCCATTGTGCTGCTTCAAACGACGACGAGGATCTGGTGTTGAACCGATGTAGAGGGACGCTTGCCTGACCGTGGAGCGAAGTACGTATACTGTGTACAGCGCCGGCAGTGGTCTTATGATTATTTCCATGCCTGCGCTTGTACTACGAAATTGCGTCGCATGCCATTGTCAAAGAGAAAACGCGACGCAGTAGATTTGGATCGCGGTTGCGAATGTCGGTTAGTTTTTAAGAGACGCCGAGGCTGGCTTTTTGCCCCTGTTGATGCGTCCTGGATATTCGATTGTCTGCTGCTTCCCGGCTGACGAACAAGCAGCTGTAGTTCAGCCAATGAACGGGCCGCCCCTTGGGTCCTTCGATCTGCGTTTTTTTTTGTGACGTCGGGCCGGGTATCAGTACATACATTAGGTACCTACCTCCTCCTTCATACAAACTCTGAAAGTTCTGGGTCCTGACTCAGGTGCCGGTAGTCACGACTCACGGGTCACGACTTTACTGCTCTACGAAGTGGGCACGGCATGTAAGGTACACGGAATCAACTGGATATAAACGTCGGTATGTTTTACAAAACCAAAACAAAGACAGACAGGTAAGTATTGAACAGAGTATCTATCCTGCCTCATTCGCCTCGTCGCCTCGACGCCTCACAACAAGCCCTGTTTCTGCAAATCGTAGTACACCTTTTCGGGCATGACGTTGCCCTCGCCATCCTCCATCTGCACAACACTGCCCTCATCCATTTTGGACTGCTTCTTTTCCCTCTGCATCTTCTCCCACAGCCTCTGTGCCTCATCCATCTTCGTAATGTCCCTGAACAAGGTGGGATTGGTAATTCCCAGACACTTCAGGTTGTAGATATGACGCGCCTCGTTGAAATGCTTCTCAAATGCTCGCCGGCCCTTGTACACATAATTTCCGCAAATTTCACACGGGAATTCAACACCGAGGCCGTGCAGACGGTACAGCCAGAACGGGATGGGCTTGCCGTCCCACCCCAGCGGAACCTTGAGGGGGTTGTAGATCTTGTCGTCGTCGTCATCTTCGTCATCATCGTCGCCTTCCCCTACGTTCTCCCGCGGCAGATCCGACTCGTTGTAGAAATTCTCCAGTTCCTGCTCTCGCTCTCGTTTCGTCATGCCCTGTTTTCGTTCGACATTGACGCGGGTGTCGCTGCGCTCGGTGCTCATTGCGCCGACCAGTCGTTTGACTCGATGCTCACGTTCTGCCACAGCTCGCTCTTTGATTCTAGTAGCTGACACGCCTCCAGTAGCGGATGCCCCTGATTCGGCAACCGAGTCCTGCTGTCGTTGCCGCCAGAGTTCCTCCGCCTTTTTGTGTTTTCGTCCCGGCAAGTGATTGTTGTACACGTTTTCGTTTTTGAACTCCCTCTCGCAGTATTTGCACCATTTAGCCTCGGGGCCGCTCGACGTTGCTGCAGAATTACCATTCGTAGACGGCTCGGTCGCCCACCCCTCGATCTCGTTCTTCTCCCACAAGCTTCCGAATTCGTCGTCAAATGACTGCAAGACTTTGTCTGTGTTTTCAAGAGGACGTGTTTTGCGCATAAAGTCTTCAAGGTAGTGTGCTAACTCGCCAACATAGTTGAAGTAGTGGTCTGTCAATTTCTCGGCTCGCTTGACTCCGCAGTAGGCTGGCGTGAAATTGTCAAAGTGCTCCAAGTATTGCAGGTATGTGTGGCGCTTGACATTAGGCAAGTTCAAATACGACTCGTAACAGGTATTCAAGTCAAAGAATCGGCCATAAGATTCTTCGCCGGAGAATATCGTGTCGACGACTGTCGCGACGAGACCAGGCGCATCTCCTGCCCTCCTCTGCTTGTATCTCTGCTCGGAGTTTTCTGCTTGCTCGTTGGGGTATTTGGCGTGGTGCTCGCGAATTTCGCCTAGCTGCTTGTAGAATAAATCAAATGGATCGCCAGTGCTCAGCTGTTGAAGTTCCGAGCCACGGGCTCCGTTGTCATCTTTATAGATGTTCAGCAGCTCGTTTGACTGGTTCTGGATCCGATCGAGTAGCTGAGCGATCTCATGATCACGATTTAACCGATCTCGGATCTACAAATCCCGATTATTTAGTCAACTGACATGGTGCGATATGAAGAATGCAGCATAGGAGGCATACGTGTTTGGGCTCATCGCGAACACGGTCCGCGATACCTTGCTCTAGACGCTCTAAATCCTCGTGGATGTGGCGCTGCTCCTCTAGAATGTACATAGTACGACAGAGGAACCAAACGGTGCGCAAGAACGTGGCGATGCAGGCGATATCGAGATTCAAATTTTCAGGTTTTGGCGGATTGAATTGGTAGTGCAGGAGAATGTGCAACGATGCGCGCCAACAGAGACAGCAGTCAAAAAAAGCTCCTGAAGCCGGTCGCGGCAACGCGCAATCCAGTTCCGTTGTCCGATTTGACGACTTGAGTTTGCCGATGTTAATCCGAGCCGTACAACCCACCCCAAACTTTTTAAACAAAGCTGTGTTGCGATCACACCAACGCTCTTTACGCTTCTCGACAATCTTCAAAATCAAGACGAACTCAACCAACTGACAAGATGGCTGAAGGTGCTGCGGGAATCGACCGCAAAGCGGACGAGAGGATGGAGTTCTCCACCTCGAGAGAAGTCACTGTGCATCCTACCTTCGAATCCATGTCATTGAAGGGTGAGTGATCTGGCGATGCGATGCCATTGTGCAACTTGAAAATCTAATTGCCCAGTTTAGAGAACCTTCTTCGAGGCATCTACGCATACGGTTACGAGTCTCCCTCAGCTGTCCAGTCTCGAGCTATTGTTCAGGTTTGCAAGGGACGTGATACCATTGCGCAGGCTCAGTCAGGAACCGGTAAAACAGCCACCTTTTCCATCAGCATGCTGCAGGTCATCGACACTGCGGTGCGAGAGACGCAAGCTTTGGTACTTTCACCTACTCGCGAATTGGCTACCCAAATTCAGTCCGTCGTCATGGCACTCGGCGACTACATGAATGTGCAATGTCATGCCTGCATTGGAGGCACCAACGTCGGCGAGGATATCCGCAAGCTCGATTACGGGCAGCACATTGTCTCTGGCACCCCGGGACGTGTAGCCGACATGATTCGAAGACGACATCTGCGAACGCGACACATCAAGATGCTCGTGCTCGATGAAGCTGACGAATTGCTCAACAAGGGCTTCCGAGAGCAGATCTACGACGTGTATCGATATCTACCTCCGGCGACTCAAGTCGTAGTCGTCAGCGCTACCCTTCCCTACGATGTCTTGGACATGACGACGAAATTTATGACGGATCCAGTTCGAATTCTCGTCAAGCGTGACGAGTTGACGCTCGAAGGTCTGAAGCAATACTTCATCGCCGTGGAGAAGGAGGACTGGAAGTTCGACACGCTGTGTGATTTATACGACACTTTGACTATTACTCAAGCTGTCATTTTCTGCAATACCCGTCGCAAGGTCGATTGGCTCACCGACAAGATGCGCGAGGCTAACTTCACAGTGAGCAGCATGCACGGTGACATGCCTCAGAAGGAGCGAGATAGCATCATGCAGGACTTCCGACAAGGAAACAGCCGTGTCCTGATTTCGACTGATGTCTGGGCGCGTGGTATTGACGTGCAGCAAGTCAGTCTGGTCATCAACTACGATCTGCCCAGCAACCGTGAGAACTACATCCACCGCATTGGTCGAAGCGGTCGCTTTGGTCGCAAGGGTGTTGCCATCAACTTTGTCACCACCGAAGATGTTCGCATTTTGCGGGATATCGAGCGTACGTATTGTCTTGTGCGCTTTTTTTTTTTTTTTTTTTTAAAAAGTGAACAGATGCTGACTCTTTTCTAGTGTACTACTCAACCCAGATTGACGAAATGCCTATGAACGTCGCCGATCTCATCGCCTAAGCACATCCCGTGGACAGAAATCTGCCAATAAAAAGCAAGCCACGTAGATGCAATTGAAACACCACGTCCGTCTCCGCTTGTCGTCAGGGCTCCCGGAAGAGACTGACAAGGAGACGCGACACAAGGACTGTCGACAGCGTAAAGTGGAGGATTGGGCCTATCCGATGTACCAGGTTTGTGCACATCTTCCCACCACCTGCGTGATGTCCTGATCATTCAATAACCATGATATCATAGTTTGACATGGGCGTCGTGTAATTCAATCAAGAACATCGAAAAGAGGTCGTGCTCCAGCTGCGATAGCGGGTCGATACTAGCACCAATCCGATGTAGGTAGACAAGTAACAGAACTGCCAATTTTATTAGAGAGGGCAAAAGCGCCCTATGTTATCTAAGGTCACAGTCCAGCTTCGCACTTCGGGCGAAAACGGGGCCAGATCAACTTTTTACTACCAGCTTGTCTAGGAATCTACTCCATGATTCGTCGCATTCGATGTTTGCTTTTTCGTTGTTTTTCTGCACATGTGAAACCCTGAGGCTAGTGCTTGAAGCGACATACCATTGTGTCACCTGGTAAATGTCATAGTAGCAGCGAATTCAACTCAATGCTTCAGCAGCAACGCCCATCTTCTCGGGTGCAATTACGGTGTCTCAATCTCACAACCAATGTGCGTCTGCTTGGTTGAACTGATTTTATCATCCTTTCTTGACGCCGATCCAGCGCCATCTTGTCTCTGGCTGCCCCCCTCATCCTCTAGTAGATAGGGACAGTGGGATTCTTCAAGCCGTTCATGCGCGTCACACATTCACAGCTATCAACGGGCTTCCCGTCGACATTAATCTCTGTACATTGTCCTCGTTCAGACAGGACGACTGCAGCATACCCGCCTCGGTGCAAATCAGGATCGGCCGAGCCTAAAGATCTTGTTCAATTGTTCAGCAGGGCGATGTGGTGTCGCTATTCTTGTTGTCCTTGAGTGGGTGTGCGTTTTTGACATAAAGGTCGCAAATTTGTACTCAAGAGGTCTCGACGTGCGTTGGTAAGTGGCAAGGCCATCTTAGTTTTGAGTCAGACATGCTAAGATAGAAAGCTACGGAAGTATGTCGCCACCGTCGTTTCTCGATGACTCTGAATGAAAGAAACGAACACCGAGAACAAGGATAAGAACAAATTCTACTCTCCTTTTCCTCCCTGGTTAATTCAACAAAGGTAATTATGGAAGTCATGCAATTGCCATATGAAGCCATCACAAATCAATCTTCCCCCCAGAATTTGTCCATGCAGCCAGCAGCACCTCTCTCCTACATTCTCCGTGCCCAGACATACTCCATTGGTAACTCAGTTGGTGGACCTCCTTGCCCTTCAATAGGCACTAGCATAATAGCACAAGCATCACGGCTTGACGCAGCTTCTGCTCCGTATAGCTGGATATGTAGGGAAAGGATACTGTACGACCGAGTGGCCAGTAAGTTACCATCCCTTTTTGTGCAAACCAAGAGCGTCCACAAGCGATACGCCATCTCGCAGTCCACCCTCCGATGAGAAACACAAGAGTATTGTGATCTTCAATGTATCTCATAGAAATGAACAAAAATGACGTCTCTCATGCCAATTGCCTACAGCCTGAGACTCTGTCCGTGCGACAGGGATAGGAGAGATGCACTCACGCAGTACCTAATGTAGGTAGGTATGTACATAGTGCGCTTATTACTGAACACATCTAGGTACATACTCTGTATGTAGGTACTCCGTACACGGAAAATACATTGCCTCTTCTCATTGTGTTGCATCGGGATGGGGATCATTGCGTCATGGAAGGAACCGTTGCATCGGAGGTGGAGGTACATATAAGCTTGGTTATGGCTCGGGGGTTCCTCGCTTCTGACTTCAAACAAGGCAAGCCCATGGAAACTGGAAGCCATTTGAAACAACAGGGAGGAATTTGGAAAAGACGAGGGTGAAAAGTTTTGTTCTATTTTCACGTTTCCACGTGCCTAGGTATTGTTTGATTAGGTAGGTATTGAGCGCACGGAGAAACCTATGTAAGAAGAAAAGATGTTCCATCATGAGGATGTCAATGTCGCATTGATTGAGACCGCATCATTTAGATTGTCAAAAGATCGACGCTCTGTACGTATTTGCATTAGCATTGAGCAACGTTTATCACTGTACAGGTATAGAGGTACATATAGCCATGGTGAAGCGGTTTCTGGCTATCGTCACTTATCTGACTAAATCCGAAATCGACGACACAACGCCCAAGAGAGCACACAGGCTTGCGATTTACTCCTCAGGCCCTAGCTTTAGCAGGCTGCATTGGCAAAAGCTGTGCAACAAGACTCGTCCTCGGACATGCGTAAAATGACCCATTTGATACCGACGGCGAACTCTCTACATACCTATATCGGAAGGCACTTAATGCGCGGTCAAGGTTGGCATTTTGTAATTGGGCGGGAGTGTTGTCAGTTGAGATCATTTGGCCGTGAGAGGTCAAGATGGTTGATGCTGCCACAAGGGCAGTTGAGTTGGCCGATTGCGTCTTTTTGTCGTCATGATTTTCATGATTTTCAGGATTAAGACCCTGCGCACGCCTCATTCACTTGCATTTCCAGCACCATCGTGTAAAAGAACAACCCACCAATGAAGTAAAGGCTCTGAGGGGGTTGTAACTTGTCGGACAGCACGGTGAATCCTGCCCATAGGTACGGAGTATACGGAGTACAATGATGGGCTAGGTATTTGGCCCCATGTCCGATGCGGGAAGGGCAACTGATGGCCAGGGGCGCCATCAATTCCACTGATGACAGGAGTCAGGGGCACCATCTACATACTGTACATATGTACATACATATTCCACAGGTGACAGCCTACATACAAGAGTCAGGGGCTGCAAATGTTCTCGCCAATGTGAGTTGATGAGATGACATTGAACAAGGTGAAGGAAGCCCAGCTCCGACCCCAGCTTTAATCGTCTGACACCAGATGTGAAGATTATCGCCTCAAGTTTGATTCGTCCAGAAGATCAGATCATGATCTCAACGAGTCAGTGCGCCGTTGGGGTGCACACTCAGGGCACCAACCACCCGTCCTCCCGACCGGTCGGGCGATCCACCCCATCAAAGGGATGAGATTCCGTACATTAAATAGGCTGTTATACGACCTCATTCGTAGTCGTTCTCTCCGTGCATAAATGCGTGCCGCAGACGGAGATGCTGGAGACCAAGCAATCTCGTCCACGATGCCGATGTGCTCCGTACATGGAACCCCAGTTCTTGGACCCGACACGGTCTACCTTAGGTAGGCAAGGCATTCGTCTTCGGCCTTTCGGACTCACGAGAGGCCAGGTTTGATGATAGACCGGCAAATGTCTGTGGCTTTGCCTCGTGTCCAAGGGATCCCAAGCCTACGTCGGATGACAGAAACGGCATGCAGGCATTTTCAGTATCTTTTGTTTCGTTCGGCCCAAATTCGACGGCAACAACACGGCTGTGCCTTGAGATGTGCTCGATGGCCTAGACTGCCAGAGCCTTTCAGCCCCGTCTGCGCCGTTGCGGGAGGATTTGAGGCCACGCCAGGCCTGCGTCATGCACCATGCGGCCCACGTTCAGCTTTTCCCTGCAAAGGGTATGTAAGTCTTACATATCCGAAGGGTGGCCTACCTACATAGTGTACATCGTGCCAGCCTTACATGAAACCAGAAAGATGAAGCGGCGACATTGAAGTTGACCGAAGGCGCTGGTGATGACATCTATTGCTTGTCTATCGTTTAATGCTGTATTATACCTCAATGTGGTCGGACTGGCCCGTGAAAGCATCTCTGATGGCAAGACCAGGTCCAACACCAGAACGCGGGAAGGAGCGGCCCATCCCATGATCCCTTCCAAGTTCCAGGTGTCCGTCATGCGGATGGCAGCTGGCACTGGCAGAGTGGCAAAGCGGCTTGAAGTCTTTTTTGACTGACCCTTCTTGACTCTTTTTGACTGTTTTGACTTCTTTATCTCGCCAGCTCCTATTTGGGTAGTATGAAAACAGACCACCTTTGCTGCTTGCTGATAGCATCAACATTGAAACCCTCGAAGCCCTGTTTGATGGCACATCGCTTTTGCACGTCAGCCTGCGCCGTCTTCTCGTTTGGACCCACCGATCACAAAGCTTAGGTAGGTAGGTACCTTCACTTCAGCTCACGGTTTCCATTACTTGGCACCCAAATTGCCTTAATGCCTGGCGCCAGGCACCTGCCATCTACTCCGTAGACCTGAATCCAGATTCGACGGGGTATCGAAGTCGCTGCTGACTCGGCGACTTCAGAGACCAGGGATCGACGGCCGGCTAACCAGACGCAGATACGTAGATAGCTACATGCACACAGCACTAGGACAATAGTGACAACACCACAGATTTCCGCGAGAATCATCGATGCAACCGCCTGCAAAGATCTTGTAGGCTCAGTGTCACGACTCACAGGTGAACCGAATCCGACGAGAAGGACAAGCGACGTGGCGTTGGTAGATTCTCTCCACGCTCGGCATCCCATCACCAATCGGGAATCAACGGCCAGGACCAATCTCTTTCATCCACGCCGCGGCGTTTCGTTCATCCAAATCAATCCCGCCATCTGCATCCGCCGTGGGGAACAAGCAACCCCAGCAAGGATCAGGAGAGCTTGGGATCCGACGATTCAATCACCGAGAGGGCCTAGTCCAACATACAGCCCCCGCAGGAGCCCCTGTCGTCGGACTGTGGCAGATGCGCGAGAGAGCTTGTCCCTCTTGAGACTCGAGACCTCGCGCGTCAGTGGTCAGTGGTCAGTGGTCACTCATGCCACTCATAAGGAATTGGCCTTGCTCTTCAGTGTCGGACTTGGATGGTGGCTGTTTTGTGTTTGGATCGAAACTGGAACAAACGCGATCCCGACTTCAAATCCATCTCTGTACACTGTACACGCAATTGAACTGCTTTGTCCAGTAGAGACAGACGTCAGCCAGCATTGCGGGATCATATCTCTACATTCTGGCTGAGGGCGCGCATCTCATTCATTTGCGGCTCACCCAGCCGAGAGAGTTCCTACCCGCACCCTGCCCTGCCCTGCGTGCCCCTCCTCGGCCACCTGCCGCCTGCGAGTGTGCCTGATTGACACTCAGCGAAACAGCCAACCACAATGCGTCTTTTTCATCGGAGAGACAAGACGCCCAAAGGGAGCCGTACCATTACAACATCCCATTCAACAGCAAGCCTGAACTCAACATATAAAAAGGGCATCGGAAGCGGCGTCCTAGCTGGAAGCCTCTACACATCACAATCATCAATGTCACCAGCCAAACTACCCAAGGTCGACCTTTCTCGGTCGCCGGATCCAGAACTTGACCCCGTTGGCTACCTTCGGAGTTTAGGGGCCGTGAGGGAAAGGAGCCGCATCATTCTTGAAAGGACAACGGAGAACCAACTGAACCATTTTGATGTTGATCTGAGCAAGCTGCCCGACGTCGTCAACTTTGTCGCTGGCTTAATCAAGGTATGGCAATTGGTCACTCCTCCATCTGGCTGAGCATGCGTCATTGTGCACTGTTGCCATGTGGTGTGATATGCATCGTCCTAAACCCCTCAGTATCTTGTAGACCTGATGTCGTGGACTCAAAGAGTGTGCTTCTCTACGGGACGGGGAACACAGGTCCTTAATACTGACAATAATGCTGTAGAGAGATTACGACGCTCCGTTTACTGCCATACCGGGCCATGGAAGGTACCAACATTTCTCCGTGGGCGGCCGTGATCGCATTGCCGATCTGTTATCGACTTGGCCGGACTCCGTTGATAACGAAGAGCGATGCCGTCGCTTGATTGATCTCTTCCTTGTCAGTGTGCTGTTAGATGCAGGTGCGGGCATGTCATGGAGATACAAAAGCAAGGAAAGTGGCAAGGTTTATCGAAGGTCGGAAGGTCTCGCAATTGCCAGCTTGGAAATGTTCAAAGAGGTCAGGGCGACGACAGCTACCTTTCTTTTTTTCTTTTTTTTTATAAAAAAAAAAAAAGCTTTCACTAGCATTCTTGCTGACTGCCACAAAGGGTCTATTTTCCAGTAATTCTGGTAACAAATACCAGGTCGACAAAGGGGGGCTTGAAAAACTGACTCTCGAGAAACTCCAAGTCGGTCTTCAGTCCCGCCCTGACAACGAATTAGCTGGCCTAGAGGGCCGCACCGAACTTCTCATCAGGCTTTCTAGCGCACTGGCTGCCAACGCTGATTACTTTGGTGCTGACGGTCGGCCAGGGAACATGATAGGTAAGCAATGAGATGACCAGGTAATGATTGTGCGTGACGATAGGTGCTGATGCGACGAATAGATCATCTGCTATCGCATCCCTCGACGCAGGCATCATCGATGCTCATTGTTCCCCTTCCCGTTTTATGGGATGTTCTTATGGACGGCCTCGGGCCCATCTGGCCGGCGTCGCGTACCGCTCTAAACGGAGTGTCTTTAGGAGATGCATGGCCATGCCAGGCTATGCCTAACTTAGGAACAGCCTCATGGCAGTCTATTCTCCCTTTCCACAAGCTCACGCAGTGGCTCACATATTCCCTCATGCAACCGATGCAATCGCTGCTAAACATGCATTTCGCTGGGCAAGAGTTATTGACTGGACTGCCAGAGTACCGCAACGGTGGATTATTCGTAGACCTTGGCGTGCTAACCTTGAAGGCGGATGATATGAAGCGTGGGTTGCAACACTATGAAGACTACTGTATACGGCACGGTGGTAAAGCAGTTGAAGTCGCTCCAATGTTCGAGCCGGGCGATGACGTGATTGTTGAATGGCGAGGCGCAACTGTCGGTATGCTTGACATGCTCTGCGTCGAAGTCAACAAGGCGCTGAAGACGGAGCTCGCCGGGAATAGAATGACACTGGCGCAGCTTCTGGAAGCAGGCAGCTGGAAGGTAAGCAATACATCAACCGTTTCGCTTGTGTCCGGTGAGACTAATATTGCTATAGGGAGGTCGCGAGATAGCTGAGATCAATCGCCCGAACACCAAGGAGCCGCCCATTCTGATTGAGAGTGATGGGACTGTATTTTAAGCGATAGTTGAGCGGTGGAAAGAAGTGGCTGGGCAATTGTGTTGATGGAGAGTGTGGATTTCCGCGCAGACTATAATGATGGACATGAATGACACGGTCGAGCATATCGCTTCCTCTGGTTTTTTGTGACGCACTTCAACATTTCCGATTGGCTTGTCATCACGATTCGTGATGACGTGTATATACGTTCATTATATATTCTGACAAAGACAGTGACCACAATTGATGGCTAGGGCATATAGCTATAATGAAGGATAATTGCGGTCGGTGTCCCTTCTCCTGTGCCATCTCAGTCTCACTTTATTTCAACTCAATAAAATTCTCCAAGTTGTTATCACAACCATCATTATGGCGTATAGGCCCTTTGACCAGTGGGAGGGGACCCCCATCACAAACAATACCCTACTTCGAGCAATGGCTTCTGTTGACCACCAACCCTCAAGATGCGACCACGAACAGAAAATCTGGAATCATCTTGTTTTCTTTTCCGTGACGCTTTTCATACAAGGGAGCATCCCCGCCCTAGAGACTCTATTGTACAAAATTGCCTCATCTCCTCATGCAAATGAGGTTGAACCCTCGCTCTCAAACCCCCGCATCCTCGCCCCCAAGCAATACATGACGACTCTTACCTCGTGAACTAGGCAGGTAATCGCCCACATACAGATACACCTAACACAAGTCCAACATCCAAAAACAAAAGCAAAGCAAGGACCCAGAGTTCCCAGGCTCCCTCATCCACCGAATCTTCTTATTTAAATTCGTGACAGAGGAGCCTCAACCTTCTCCGAGACATATCAATTCTATTTCTTAAATTTCTTTTCGAATTCTTCCCTCTCCTGCTGCTGACGCGCACTCTCGAGCTTCCGAGCCATTTCCTTGCGCTTCTGCTCCGCCTGTTCGCTTTTAGTCATGGCTACCCTACCCGTCATATTAGTCATCCAAGACGAGGCACCCTTCTTCATGTCGTCAATATTATCGGTCAGGCGTTCTCGGATGCTACCCTTGTCGGATTTGATCACGTTGAGGTTCATATTCGGGGTGCTGCTGCTGCTGCTGCTGGAACGGGGACTCTGGTAGATCGGCCCCTTGGTGGTGGGAGCGAAGATGGATAGGGATGGTAGGCCGACTTTGCGACGGATGACGGGGTGGTTGAGCAGGTAGGTAGTGATGACGGCGGTGAAGCCGACAGAGACGGCCATGAGATTGATTGCGGCGGAGAAGAAGGACGCGATAAGCAAGCCGAAGGCACCAAAGACGTATTTCATTGTATTCAAAAGTTTTTGCTGTGCCGCAGGGACGCTTTTGCTGGAGATCTGTAGTACGCAGTTGTGAGTTTTTGGTTTCTTTCTATTTCTTCTTCCCCTTTCCTTTTTTTCTCCAACAGGAGTCTTGAGGGGGATTGTTGAGGGTAGGGAGCTGAAAGAGCAAGAAGAAAGAGTGGGAAAGGAAGACTTTCAACTCAGAGAGTGTAAAAAGAACTTCAGCAAACTCACGCTTAGGGTCGCAATCATGAAGACTGTGCTGAGGGCAGGGAGCAGGTAGTACGGATCCGCGACTGTCAAATCAGTAAACCACAGGAACCCGGCATTCTCTAGGGCCGGTACAGGAATATGCGTCATGCCGGTGACGATACGGAACAGGCCATAGGTAAAAGGAATCTGACCGAGCGACCAGAGAATGCCCCAGCTGCTGATTCCATACTCATCCTTGAGCAACGAGTTTATGAGCTGGCCCCTTTGACGCTTTTCCATGTCCCGAGTCCGAATGCTCTCCGTTATCAAGTTCTTGGCTTCCTCTGAGCGAGGATCCTTGCGCATCTCCTGCATTTTGGCGGAGAAGTGCATCGCGCGGACCTGCGGATAAAAAAAGAGGACTCGGAGCAGAACGGCCGTGGCTGCCATGGAAAGGCCCCAGGTGAGCCCAGTGTAGATATGGACGTGCTCCAGGGTCCATTGCATTATGGACGTGGGGCCCCAGCCGTAGTCAAGTCCCAGGGCCTTCAGATACCCTATCTGCTCGGACATGTTCAGTATGCTCTGCTCGGTGGATAAATCGGATATTGAAGATAGGTCGGCCATGGACGAGGATGCCAAGCTCTCGGCTGGGGGCGGCGGCGGAATATTGTCTGGTATGGGCGTGGGGTCGACTGGTCGGATGGCCTCTGGTGTTGACGCGGCTTCGTAGGAAGGTGCCGAAGTCGACAATGTGTTTTCCTCTGGGGTGGTCTTCTTGCCGTAGCCAAAGAGGGAGAATTGCCGTGATGATGCCACGCCGCCTAGCAGGACGGACCCGGTGACATTGCGCGCTCGAAACGGGGACGATGTCGTTAAGCCGGAGAATTGGCTCGATCGCAACGAACTGAACTGCCGGCCATGGCCAAGCCGATGCGACAGGGTACTGGCTGGGAGCTGCGTAAGAGACCTCGCGTTAGTTTTGGGGTGTACGACCAAATCATTAATGACAGCAGGCAAGTACAAAGAAGCAGCAGGGACGAGGTATCCGACATACGACGCGTGAGCCCTGGAGCGGCGTCCGTAGCCCTATTGAGGGCCCGGAGCGCACAATTGCTCGGCTGGAAAGCATTGCGGCGCGGGTGATGGGGTGGAAAAGCGAGGCGAAGAGGAACAGCGAGCAGAGGAGTCCTTCTCCGCGAGCAGTCCCGGTTCCAGTTCCTGTTCCTGGTTTGAAGATTCGCTGGACAATTTTTTGGAGGATGGGAGATCGGATGAACCCCGGGCGAATGGGGCCGCGGAACGAGAGCGCAAGTTGTTATCGATAGCAAAAGCATTCCTTCCAACGTTCCAACACAGGTGTCAGGTACCTACCTATCGCGACAGTGACGTAACAGGCTCTCCATGCTCGGTCTGGGAACAACTTCGTTCGGGCTCCGGCTGGATATGTATCGCTGATTGCACTACGTTTACATCTCTATTGGTGTGTAAATTCTGCAGTGATAACCGTCAAGCTTAATAGACGGATGACAGTTCGATGTTTCTCCGGCAAAGACCGCGACCGAGCCGGTCTTGTCCGTTGAAGTGATGAAGTCTCTCACCAGCTATAGCCACACAGGATGTTAGATGAGGCAGGTGTCTTCTTTCTCTTGACTGCAGTGCGCCATGGCACGCACAATGCATGATCTTCTCATGAGTGAAGCATTCGGAAATTTGGCCTGTCCATGGTTGGGTTCGTATGCTCGAAGATTCATATTCCAATGTAGCATGCTTGCACATAAATACATTCAAATGATAGGCTACGGTCATGGGCCCCTCGGTGAGACTCTCACACCGCTCCGAGATTCTCTGACTCAAAATGTTTAAATACACCAACTGCAGGTTCACACCATTTGTCCGTCTTTGAAGAAAAGAGGTCTTGAGGGTGAAATGTACAACGGCAGCGCCTTACCCCTCCAAACCCAAGCTCAAACCCCACGAAACAGAACACGAAAAAAAGAGCCAACTGGAAACGCCGTCTTTTTATTGTAGGCGCTCGATCATGCGTACAGCTTCCCACGTTTATTCCAGACTTGCCAGGTCTTCCAGTGACGGTCCGGGGCGTTGGCGTCGCTCTTGGACTTCAATCCCGGGGCCAATCGCGTGCGCTCGCCTTCGATTCGTGGGAAATACCTTTAATTATGGTGTTAGTTCATCCTGCAACTTAATGCCGAGTATAAAACCAGTTCCCATAGACTTGAGGAGGCCTGTGAGGCAAGCCCGCGTACCTTGGTTCCTCCCCACCCGAATTGAAAAGCGGCCTCGTGAGCAAACAACTCTCCAAAACCGAGCATCATGCCATTGATGAACGGAAGCAACAGATTTATAGCCGCGCCTCGAAGTAGTGACCATAGTGTGGGCGGTTTGTAGAGAATGACGGGCGAGCCAGACGATGGGGCCGATGTGGAGAGCTCCTCGCCAGGGGAGTATTGTTCGCTGTCGGAGTGCATCGTGATGCCGGACGCGGCGAGCTCGCTGGAGTGATCTTCGGCGGCCATGGTTCTCTGCAAGACAGGCCAGCTACTGGAGCTTGCTGTGATGCAATGTCTGGCGTACCGCGTGACGCGCAAGAGGGTTCGAGTTTAGAAACGGCGGATGCTGCCGCGGTCCCCAGCTGTAGCCTGTGACAAACCTGGGCGGCGGCCTGTAGGCTGTGGGTCTGTGTACATATGCTAGGTACCTCTAATCATTGGGCGACGGAGAACCTACGGTACCTACTCCGTATTGTCGGCGTTGACGACTCACGAGTGGCTGATGCACGAGAGCAGGTGGGGTCATGACGAGCTTCCCGCCGTTGGCAGTTGCCTGCTGCTCAGCTTGATGAGCTGGGGTTTATTACGGTTTCTGTCATCTTCGACGACGCTGGCCATCCTTCCACTTCATCACATCTTTCATCGTCTCGCACATACTTCTTTCATTTCCTGTGAAATCGACTCCTGTGTATCGCCAACTTGACCTGCTCCATAGTCCGCCGTAATCGAAAGCCGGCAGAATGGCGCCAGTCGTTCCCTTTGGCGATGGCATGGGGCCCAGCAAGGAGGATCTGGTCCACGAGTTTGGCGTCAAGTGCAATGCGTCGCCAGAGCAGGTTGGCTTCATCGCCCGCTTTCTCGAGCTTGACAAAGACTGTATTGTACTAATCGACATACATAGGCACTGCATTATCTCGAAGCGTACGATTGGGACTTCCGGATGGCCTGTGATGAATTTTTACGAGATACCGACCAAGCAACGGCTCCCCCATCAAACCCACCCGAACAGGTCCCCGGATATGCCCCCGGATATGTCCCTGAATACACCGGTCCTCGTACCCTTGACGGTCGGCCTGCTCCTCAATCGGAGTCATCCAGTAAAGCAAAAGGCCAATCGAAATCACGGCCTAAGAGAACTGGCATCGCAACTCTTGGATCGCTGGGGGGGTCCCACTCCAACGATGACGGCAACGACGACAGTGACGAGACCGACCACGATGATGGCCGTGGGAACCTCTTCGCCGGGGGTGAGAAGTCTGGACTGGCAGTTCAGGATCCGAACCAACAAGAATCAGGTCCAAGAAAGATTATCAATGATATCCTGGCCAAGGCCAAAGCGTAAGAATCCCCCTACCTCCGAGGCCCTTTCTTGTCTCATGACGTACCAAGGAATTTGAATTGCTCAATGACTCATTGGGCTTTTTCAGTAATTCTTCACGCCCGGAACCTACAGCGCAACGCGCCGATGCGCCTGGTCCCTCTCGCTTCCACGGCACAGGCGTCACTCTTGGCGGAGAGGGCGTCGAGAGTCGTCCCATCCCAGGCCCAGCGGGTGCATCAACCGCGGGCGGTAGTCCGAAGGAGCATCTCCTGCATATTTGGCAGGATGGTTTCAGCATTGGCGACGGCGAGCTGCGCCGATTCGATGATCCCGCCAACCAAGCCGACCTGCAAATGATTCGTTCGGGTCAAGCCCCGCTCCATCTTATGAACGTGGAGAGCGACCAGCCGGTTGATGTCAAGCTTCATCAGCACGACACGCCATACAAGCCTCCGCCAAAGAAGTACAAGCCCTTCTCCGGGTCTGGCCAGCGCCTGGGAAGTATTGTGCCTGGTTTGGGAAGCTCCAGCTCGACTGCTGGCCCCAGTGCAGCGGCTGCTGCCTCACCGTTACCAACAACACCAGCAACGGCCACAACCGCCGCCGCCGCCCACGAGCCAGCAAGTGATCCTTTGCAGCCGACCATTACGATTAGGATCCAGATGCCAGACGGAACACGGCTTACTGCTCGCTTCAATACCACCGATACGATTGAGGATATTTACAGATTCGTTCGAGGGGCGTCAACCGAGACCAGCAGCCGACCGTGGGTATTAGCAACGACTTTTCCTAATAAGGAACACTCAGATCAGAGCCTCGTTTTGGCAGACGTGCCAGAGTTTAAAAAGGGGGGAACGGCGGTGGTCAAATGGGCGGCGTAAATATTGGAATGACGCGAATGATCTTTCGGCCCGAGGGCTAGGAATAGTCGTAACTTTTCGGTTGTGTGCAAGGCGGCTCGCAGTCTGTCGGACTGACCCCAGACACTCAATTGATTTATCTCGGTTGACCGAGCCGATCAGTTGAGGAGCTTTTTTACCAAGTAGACTTTGCACGCCTCGCACACGTACCTATATATCCATTGTACGTTGAACATGAATTAGACGCTCGGGTCATTCACAGTTTAAGACACTCTGGTATCACAGTCTGAGGCTTCACAGTTCAAGGCACTCTGATCGAGCACATTTTCTCGTCTTTTCTGCACTTGTACAAAACCAGATGGTATCATTGTTCCGTGACGCCTAACCCAAAAATAAAGAAGTGCTCATATCAAAAAAAAAAGTTTGCATGTTCAAGAGAAGAATGGGGTTGCCGCCAGCTCAAAGTCTCAATATGTGGGATATGGAGCATGCGTCGAGCCAGGGGCGTCCAAGAACTTGAAGTGCTCAATGGCAATTTTGCAGTTCAGCATGGCCGCATTGAACCGCGCTTCGCCCGGGGGCAGTACAACCATTAGATAGGTATTGATTGTGAACTTGAGGATAAAAAGGTTGAATCTCAGGCCGGCTTTATGCTCCATACGAATGAATTGCTCGGCATTCCTGGGTGTGCCTGTAAACCGCGAGATGCTCTGTTTGAAGTGCTTCATGATGTTGGACATGCGTTCGAGTCGATCTTCGGTAGGATTGCAACGACCTTCCGCCGACGTCCAAGACGACACGGCTAAAAAGGAGGTTCTCTCAAAAAGTAATAGTTCCTCTGCCTCAATCGCCGTGCCCAAGTTGGCCAGATTCCTCTCTATGATGTCCAAGTTCGGAATCAGGTCGTGGATGATAGACGCCCAGGCCTTGTACAAGCTCTGATCCCAGATGGACGTCGCAAACGGACTCAGCTCAATCCCACGCGCGTCTCCACCCACGGACCGTACGAAATCCCTGGTCCGCTGCCTGATGAGACTCACACGGTCCTCGTACACATTCTCGCGGCACGACGGCACCACCAGATCCATCTTGTGCACCAAAATATAAATCTTGGCCGAGGCTGAGTATTGTAGCAGGGCCGACAGTATGGACATGTACGTGGCCAGGTCGCGATCCACGTCACGCGATTCTATATCGAAAACGTAGATGAGGACGCCTACATTGGAGAAGACATGCACACGCTGCTGCGAGAGGTAATTCTCCATAAAAGCTTCTTGCCCACCGCAGTCCCAGAGGTTGAGGGTCAGGTTGCCGAGGAACTTGACGTGCGAGAGGTCAATGTCGATGGTTGCGCCACTGGGGAGAGCAATGCAATTAGATGCGCACACTTTGAACAGAGGACCGAAGAAGATGAGGCGGTCCCCCCCAAAAAAAAAATGGTATCATCTGGGTTCAAAACGAAGGGGAAAACAAAAAGGCAGCAATGCTTACAGCCGTCGCGTATCCCGAGCAATGTAGTTACTAAAGATGATGCTCCTCATGCTAGACTTCCCGCACCCTGACTTGCCCATCAGGAGGACCTTTTTCTTCTTGGGCTTCTTGATTTCGCTGCGCATGTCTGAGGCCCCGGCAGCGGCCGGCGGCTGGGCAGAGTGCGACGACATGATGGTGATACGCTGGTGTTGTTTCGAGTAAAGAAGGTGAGGCGTGCTGAGCTGGGATGAGGTGGCAGAACGGAGCAGCAGGTGATTGTGACGTGACGTGGGGTAAGCTTGGGCGGTGAGAAAAAAACACTGGGGCTCCTTATGACCTATTGCCGTGTTACCTGACGCTACCAGCAATTGGAGATACCTACTACATGACCCATGTCTAGAAACTATTTCGCAGCCTGCTAGCCACTACTTATGTTTAAGAGCCAACACCCCCTATTCTGTGCATAATAGACATGATAGAACATCGGGCAGAGTTTGCACGGTGTATTCTCTATTTTTTATGTCGAAAACTTGAGCATAAGTAGTGCCTGGTGGGCTACGCCGCCTCCCTTTTGCAACGGTAGGATAGGGCTTGCAGACACGGGACGTCGGGGTCATCAGTGGTAGAGCAAATTTGGTTCAACCAAGGAGAGTTCCAGTTTTTCTTCATAGCAGACTCTTCTGTAAACGTCGCAGAAAGAATATCACGGCCGGTTCTCAGCTCTCTGCGCCGTATATATAGGTTCGCCAGTTGAAAATCGCCTTCAAACTGGGCTGACTCAGCAACCTAGACAGACAAGTTGTATGACACAAAAAGGGAACGACCAGGACGGGCAGCGGTATAAAAAAGAACCAAGAAGAAAGAAACGCTCTTTTGCATACATTCATCATCTATCTAAGATACAAGAATACTCGTCAGTCACTTCGTCTCCTGAACCTCCACCGTACCCATCTCCTCATCCTCAAGCTCAGCCTTGAGCCCCTTCCCGGGTGACAACCCGCCCTCCACACCCGCAATACTGTGCTCGAATTCCCGCCCCCTCCTCTCCGGCCCAAACATGGTCGTAAACACAATCCCGAGGGCAATAATCGCAGTCGCAACCCCCATGACAGGCCCATACGCCTCCCTCACATGCCCATTCGGCAGTCTCACAAAGGTGCTCTCCGCAATCGCATTCACAATCTGGGCCGACGGCGAAGAAATCATATTCCCAAGCTGGTACGTCACGCCCGGGAACGTGGAACGAAACGCCGCGGGCGACAGTTCATTCAAGTGAATCGGAATGACCCCCCACGCGCCCTGCACAAAGAACTGCATCAGAAACCCCGTCGCGCTCAGGGCGTGCTCTCCCTGGGGCAGGATCCACGCTGGGATCATGATGCCGGACATGAGGGCCGCGCAGATGATGGTGCGGCGACGGCCGAAGAATTGGGAGAGGTAGCCGATGATGGTGCCCCCTACGCAGGCGCCTGCTTTCATGAGGATGGATGCGCGGGAGGCGCCGTCGTTGTTGAGTTCTTTTTGGGTGAGCATGAAGGTTGTGTAGGAGTCTTGGGAGGTGTGGGAGTAGTAGTTGAACCAGGTCATGAGGATGGTGCAGTAGACGCAGAGTTTCCATTCCTTGGCGAGCATGGTCTTTGTTTCACGCCAGAAGGCGCCGGGGCTGCTGCCGTTTTTGCTGCCTTGGGCTTTTGCATCGAGGAATTGCTGGGATTCAGGAAAGAGGATCCGGATAAGGCCGATGGCGATGGAGATGCCGGCTGTGTGAGAGAAACGAGGGGGGGTCAGTTTCATGTTGTTGTAGCTTTGAGAGAGAGAGAGAGAGAGAGGTATTCACGACATACCAGCAGCCCAGAAGACAGTCTTCCAGGTATCGGTGCCACCTCCAACGCCGAGATTGGCACACGCGGCCAAGACGTAGCCAAATGAATAGCCCTGCTGCAAAATCCCGGACATTAAGCCACGGGCATTGGATCTGAACATGATGATTAGCACACGCTACGCTTGTCAAAAGTACAATATGTGTACAGAGATTCGAGAGAGAGAGAGAGAAGCACTTACGGGCACTGCTCGAGAGCCATCGCAATAGCATTACCATACACACCCCCCATAAACAACCCAAACAAGCTCCGCACAGCCAAGAATTGCGAAAACGTAGAACAGTAGATAGTAGCAATCTGGAGAAGACCCAAAATCAACATATTGGCCACCATGGGCCACTTCCGACCCCATTTATCCCCCGCCAGACCAAACGCTGCCGCACCGATAGAACGCAGCAGCAGCGTCAAGGTAATAGCACTAGCGATATCCGTCTTGGAACGGCCATAGTAGGTAGCCAGTTTCTTGGTCTGGATGGATAGTGCGTGGAAGTCAAAGGCATCAGCTGTCCAGGACAAGAAGCCAACGGTGAAGAAGAGCCAATTCTTGGCGGAGAGCTGGGCGAGGAGGCTGAAGGGGTTGATGAAGCGGTCAGGATCGCGCCATTCGCAGCGTGTTTCACCGTATTCGTTGGAGAGGACGACTCGGCGGCGCCAGATGAAGAGGTCGCGGAAGGATTGGCGGGCTGTGGGAAAGATTCCCACGGCTAGAGGGTCGGCTGGCTCTGCTGTTTGTGAAGACATTATTCGAGATGTGATGATGATTAGACACAAGAGGCGAGGGAGATGATGTATGGCACTGGATTGCCGTGAGGAGAAGCCGCGGGTTTCTTTTCTAGAGGTGGCCCGGAGCAGTGAAGCCACAGATCTGACTGATTCTAGAGGCTTGCCGGTGTGACTTCAAACTTGTATCGAGAGCGAGATGGTGAGCTGGCATTGGCTTGGTTGGTTGTTACACACACATGTCCTGACTTATATATGTATATACAGCCAGAGGCGCAAACAGAACTTGTCAGCCTGATTTGCTTGCTCCATACGAGCTGGATTTTTTGCAAGCATTATAGCGTCACGTGGATCTTGATGACGGGAGAAGCAGCCTAAACACAAATCCAGGCCAATAAACAAACCAGGAAGAAAGCGGCGAGCATTTCTATGCGATAGGTAAGCCGGGACCAAAACGCGGGGAATGAGGCCCAACCCTGTCTAGGGTCCCATGATAAGGCCACTCGCTTTGCTTACCTTCTGTATGGAGTAAATTCTAGTGCTGGATCCTTGAAGCGACGAGTTTAGTGCCGTTTGTTTGACGGAACGCGATAGTCGGTGGTGGCGTCTCAAATCGCTCTCACTCAGACATGGCTGTTACATATGTGTACTATATGTAGGTATAACACGAAGTCTGGAGAAGATGGGAATTCTGGGGCATGCAGGGCTCTTTGTCGTATAATGCGGGGAAAGGAATGTCCCTATTCTAGGTACCTAGCCTTATAGGTACATATGTACCTAATGTACCTACTAATGTAGCCGCGGCGCCATCATTCAATTTCCCATGCGCCATCATCCATGCGGACGGGGGTACCTTTGTACATGGCTCTGGTTCCGGTGTAAAAGCCTGCAAAGGGAGGTAAGAAACTCGTAACAAACTTGTAAGAGCACTTGTAAGAGTCCGTCATAATACCTCTTCAACGAAAAGACCTGGCGCATCACTTATCGTCACACACAGCTAAAAAGCTCGGCCCGTGAATTCTTTTCCAAGGATCAAGGTCCAAGATTCCACACTCACCCCTCGGCCCAGGTTGGGAGAAGGGTGGTCTCTTCTTTTGCCGCAATGATAATAAATGCAGACTCGTTGCTCTAGACTTAGGACTATAGGCAAGGAGATGCAAACTGGCATGGCGACTCGCGAGGCTATGGGCGATGCTGACTGGCGTCCAACGAAGCCGCTTTTCTGAATCCATTGCCGCAGAAGAGGAATGGCGCCGTAGATGGCGCATGGATGCGTGTGAGTGGCGGCGCGGATGGCCGTATCCTGGCGTGGGACTTCGTCTTCAGCGGCACAAACAGGTGTTGTAACTTGTCGTGCCGCATTGGTGATGTTGGCGACTTGATTGAAGTTGAACGCATATGATCAGGTGACAGGTCATGGAGGCGAGCGATACACCATAACGCCATTAAATAATGCCATGAGCATAATGGAGAGGCATACTACGGAGTATGTATGGACGATATGGAAGGATAACTTTAGGGCAGCGAAGGCGTCGTCCAGTGTTCGTCCAGTGTTCGTCCATATTACCCCGCATCAACCCCAACATTCCCCAGAGACGACGCATGGGTTCAGAACTGTTACAGAACTTCACGGGGGTGGACAACCAACTTATCCCCACAACGCGTCCCCCACATTTCTATGCAATAACCATCCTTCGCCCATGGGCCATGGCCAAAGAAAAGACCTTCTCGTCACGCGGCTCTGTCTATAGACTGTTTAGGACCAACCGCATTATTTGTGTTGGAATTGGACATCCTGCCGCAGAGGCATTCCGTGCCGCCTCAGGCCTGTGACAACCACCAGGCTGGGGTAACGGGTTTCGACCAGATTACCTAACTGCTTGCTCTAGCTACCTAGGTAGTACTCGCGCTGCCCCTGAACGATATCCGACGTCTCTCTTCTTCTTCTTCTTCTTCTTCTTCTCCTTCTTCTTGTTTATGTTCTGGTCGCTGGGCACGATGTTGCTCGGAGGATAATGGATTCGCCACAGGGCCGCTGACAGTAACATGCTTATAAGCATGATTCGTCGCGTCGCTCACTTTTTTTGGATTTTCCCCTGCTGAAAAAAACCAAAAAAAAAAACAAAAAAAAAAGAGTCTCAAGGTGGACCGTGGAAGTACTGGCTCTTTTTGGGGTGGCCATGCTTTTGGGCCCACGGTCTCGCTGATGATGAGGGAGATTTCAGCCTGAAGAGGAGCCTAGGAGGTAGCAAGCGAATGTGGTGTGGGCGTGCTGCTTGCTTGTTTGTCTGGCCCTCGTCCTTGTCGCGCACTCATGCCTACCTAGCCGTGAGAGAAGCCTAGAAGAAGGAGAAGAACAAGAAGAAGACGAAGACGAAGATGAAAGCAAGAGTCAGGAAGTCAGCGTACATTATTGGGATTGGGCGGAAGAAAAAAGGCCACATCATCTTATAGAAAGGTGCAGTTATGGCACCGCTCTACGAATGTGAGGATGCTAGACGGAGAATGGCCCGACGTCTGGGTAGAGTAGAGATAGCCAGCGCCTTCTCAGGACAAGCACATAGGCCTCCGAATTGAATACACGGTGCGTAGGCATGGTATGATTCGTAATAAACCTCCCTCTAGCTGGTGCTCTGCAACGTAGTTGGTGGCCTCCTTTGGTTGATGCAGTTGACAAATGCCGAGTCCGACGCCTTGGACTGAGTCTTGTGCGGTTAGTTCTTCAGCATTTTCGCATTATGATTCATGCCCATAAGGTGCTACTGTCGTTGTAGTGTATGTACGTGGAGTGTATGAAAATCAAGATATAGTCTAAATCTTGTAAACTATGCTTTTACACATTAATGCAGTAGAACATGAGTATGTACGATGGCATCTCTAGACACTCCACCAACCCAGACAAGAACACGCACGGCTATGGCGCATCAGCGTAATACAGACTCTGTACAGGTACAACAACATGGCCAAGGTATTGAAATCCCAAGACCAGAGGAAGCGCAGCCTGCAAGATTTAATCCAACCGATCTTTACTCGACTGCCTTGCCCGTTCCACCCCAGGCACACACAAGGACCTCCTCGCCGCTGAGCCATCCCCGCCGACCTCCACCACTGACATATCCACGTCGACCCGAAACGTCTTGCCTCGCCACCAAACCGTCGTTCCGCACAAGACCGCCCAAGTCCACACCGGGAGAGCTAGCGCTTCGCGCGCCAGCCACGCGAGGAACCACTCCAGAAAGCCGCGCCGTGGAACACCCCCTGTGGCGTGGCGCGTTCCACGAACAAACCATGGACTGTCCGCGTCCTGCCGCACACTCGCTCCCGAATGGAGATGCCGAAACGTGCACCAGTCCAGAAACATCCACAGCGAGACAGCCACGAGCCAGACGAGGCCCATGGATGACCATGTCGGGGGAATACCTAACGTCTCGTGGGCCCAAGGCAGCGTCGTGAGAGAAAAGGCCAGGTATGCGCAGCAGAGGAATGATTCCACACCAGGTTCAATCAGCGTTGCAGCCAAGACGGTGAATTTGCGAGCACGCAACCATCGGCAGCGACGTGCTGCATAGGACGCAATGGACATGTTGATCAGGGGCTGTATGACCACGTCGCCCCAGATCATACCATGGTTGAGGTACCCCGGGATGTCAGATCTCCAGAGAAGGTCCCCAATCAGGTGGTCTTCGCAGATGTAGAAGGAAAAGAAGTCGACGCCGACGCCCTTGCTGCTGTCCGTCTTGGGCAGGAGGGGGTTTCTCGAGGGCGTCGTTACTTGGTCGAGATGGGCTTTGCGGAACATGTTGCTCTTGCCTACGACGCAGGGAGCAACGCCGACGGAGTTGATGGCCCCGTAGAACTTGACGTGGCTTGTGGCGAAAAACATTTCGTCGAGTCGACCACCTCCTTGGCGGAGAATCTTGCCGAACATGTCGTTGTCCATATCTTCAGCCAGGCCAGGTACCGCTTCTGGATTTGCGTCTGTGGACGATGAAAGAGCTTGTGTTTCTTCGGTGGCTGATCGGTTGTACGCTGCCATGTCAACGACCAGAGGCATCTGGTGCACGAATTTGTGCGGCTTGGCTGTTTGACCGGCCGGGGCAAAGCCCATTAGCTTGTCCACCATGCGCCCCAGGACCCCCTTGGCCACCCAGACATTGCAGTCGATGATCCAGATGATGTCTTCGCTGGCTTCGCGATATGCTCTGCTAATATTGCGGATCTTGGGATTCGGCCCCAGATTGTCGACGTGCCCGCTGGTGCCATATAAGATGGGATCGCTCGTCTCAATCAGGATCTGGGCATCAAAGTCCGGAAAATCGCGCACCAGCTGTTGGAGAACTGGGTATGCTGGATCGGTCTCGTCTTCAATGCAGAGTCGAATGGACAGCTTGTCGGTGGGATAGTGCTGTTGAAAGGTTGATGCGATACATTCGTACAGTCGGGGCTCGAGGCCCTTGACGGGACGGATGATGGTCACCGCGGGAGCATTTCGGTCGAGCGTGGAGGACACCGATGGCGGAGCAGGTTTGGAGAAGTAGCGGAATCTGAGGCCGAGTATCAAATAGGTCAGCAAGTTAAGTCACGCACAGTGTTCAGTCAACCTGTCGTATATTGCTGCCCGGATAGGGGGGGTTGCATACATGGCTGCAACGCCGATTGCCTGGACAAGGACGACACAGATGGTCCAGATGAGGCAAACTAAGGCAATGATCTCTACAAAGGGCATCATTTCAAGGCCGTGTCAGAGGGCATTGCGCGGCGTCTGGACGGTATGGTGCGTCGGAGGCGTCGGGATGGCAGCACAGCGCTCGCGAGTTTGAAGTTGCGCGACTAGGCGTCGAGACTTGGTCAAGCAATGATGAATGGTTGGCTCGCGTCACTTGATGACTTGACAAAGGTTCGAAGAAAGGTGCGAGAGTGAGATGTGCAATTGGAAGCAGAGGCCAGACATCATCAGCCGGGTTGTCGGCGGCTCGTGAGCTGCATCCCGAGTCATCCCATCCCTGGGCGCGGCAGAGGAGCTTCAAGAAAGGGAAAGAAAAAAGACGCAAGGCTGCGCAGGAGCAGCACCCATGGATGGACAGGCTATGCTTGTATGTATGTATGTATGTATGTATGTATGTATGTACCTCATGTACAGCGCACGTACCCACAGTTCCCGGGCCTCGAACGCGCACGGTTCAGGAACGCAACGGATAGAGCCGACACGTCATGGGCTGACAAGCTGCGTCTTGTGCCACTTGCACATGCTCACGATGATGCTCTGTTCACGTCCTCTTTGCCATGCTTGAAATGTAACATGTCCAAACGCCCATGTTCGGATCCTCGTGCATCATCATGGTGTGGTGTGCATCGCTGAAGAGGGAAGGACACGATGGTTCTGCGGAATAACTGCGAGTCTGCGACTCTGCCCCAGCAGTTGGGGTGGTAGGGCGGGGCGGGGCTATGGGCGGGTCTCATAGGGTTGCAAACTTGCAAGAGGTTCCATCGCACACGCAAGTTGACCAGTCGGCTGCACCAAGTTTATCATGTCGTTTTTCGTGCGTTTTTCGTGCCACTCAACCGCACGAGCAAAGACAAGCAGCAAACACCGCAAAAATGAGCTGTCCAGTAATGCCGCCCGTTGCCCTGCGACGTGTCGCGCGTCAGGACCCAGCTTTTCTTTCAAAGGCCGCTTCAGATTTTCCTTAAATTGCCCACTTCTTCCCCCTCTTCTCGCACTTCTTCATTGCAATCTTGCTCTGTCAAAGAACTGCGACAGTCCCACAGCAGCACCACCACCACCAACATCGTGATAGAAGCTACTTTTGCAGCTCTCGCGCGTCGGCAGCTGCTCTGACGGCATTGCTTTTATCGACCATGTCCTAGACAAGGTAGGTCTGTTGTCATGTCCTCATGGCGTCCGTTTTTTTTTTTTTTTTTTTTTTTCTGTCCTGTCTGATCGGTTGCGTTATGCCAATAAATTCGTAATGTACACTCAAATTTTTACCCTGCCCCCCCTGCCCTGCACACATGATGACACCTTTCGTATGGTGCTTAGAGGAACTCCGATTCATTTCGACCTCAGTGATTGCCCTTTATTATAGACTACAACGGTATCTGATTGCAGTTGCTTTGCCTGTCAAATTGTTACATGCTTCGTCAAACCAGCGACGTGTCTCGCTAACCCTATGCACAGTCAAAATGTCCTCAGCTCGAAATGGCTGAGCTTCAATCACACTCTCAAGACGGTAGTCGAGCTACGACTACACCTACACCTGCACCCATGGCCTCACCCATGGCTGCACCCACGCGGGATAGTCCCCAAGACGGTCCCCAAACCCAGAAACGGGCATCTGTCCACCAGATCTATGCCCTTCCCGCCCCAATCCGCACATTCCCTCTCCCCGCCTTCATCCCTAGCAGTATTCTCTCCCTCCTGCACGTGGGATGGACGTGGCTGCAACAGACTTTTTCTCCACCACCAGCAGAGCCCGCCATCATTCATCACGGCGTGTGGGACGAAGCCACTGGCTCAGTCCACATCACTGATGGCCAGTCCATGCGAGCCTTGTGGGAGCAAGGCTTCTATGGCAAAGGCAGCTTGAGTCGAAGCGAGCCTAACTGGTTGAAGCGCGAGCTGGTGCGTAAGGGTCAGGAGGAGACCCACGTCAGTGAGATCCTGACGGCACAGCGACGAGAAGAGCGGGCTCGAGTGAAATGGGAACGAGCCAGGCTAGAGCAGGAGGCCATTCGCCAAACACGTCTGGATGAGGCTCGCCTTGCCGCTTCAGCCTCCCCCCCGCTGGCGGCGTCGCCCTCGGATTCCCCTGCCGCTGTCGAAGCCTCGGTCGAGGAGCTGGAACTGCTGCCTCTAGCTGATTCGGAGGCAGACAGAGCTGCGACCTCCCTGATGGAGAGCAGCAAGAATGGCAATCTTGCTGCGGAGCGCGAAGCCGTCGATGCACCCTCTTGCCCGCTCGAGCTGCTGCCCGCGCCAGAGTCAGAGTCAGAGGCAGACAGTCTCGCCAAGCCGACGGCCCCGGTAGCGGATAGCGCTCGCCATACTCCTGGGAGACTTGAAGCCGTTGACGCCTCCCCCGTTGGTCCGCTGGAACTGCTCCATCTGCCCAATTCAGAGGCAGACAGGCTCGCAAGGTCAAGGGTCCGAGTCTCAGTCGGACCTTTGGTGCTGCTGCCTCTGCCTGGTTCGGCGGCAGAGCGAGCAGTCAGTCCAGTCGCGGACAGCCCTCCTCCTTGTCTCGTCACAAAGCCCGAAGATACCGATGCTGCCCCAGTTGGTCCGCTGGAACTGCTACGTCTGCCGAACTCGGAGGCAGACCGCGTCGCCAGGTTGCAGACCAAGGCGCCAGCCAGACCACGGGAACTGTCTCTCCCCGACACAGAGGCAGGCCAAGCTGCGTGCCTGACGGTCGACAGCAGCACCCGCCACAGTCTTGAGGGTTCCAAAGCCGTTGCTGCTCCCGAGGTTGATGCTCCTCCAGTTGGTCCGCTGGAATTGCTCCGTTTGCCAAATTCAGAGGCAGACAGGCTCTTCCGGTTCAAGACCAAGGCCAAGGTCCAGGCCCAGTCCCCAGCCAGACCTCTGGAGCTGCTTCTGCCTGATGCAGAGGAGGAAGCAGGATCGATCCCGAGCAGCAAGCCCGATGCTCCCGTCCTGGAATCCATCGAGTTTGTCAAATTCTCCCCCGTAGGTCCGCTCGAACTGCTGCGTCTGCCCAATTCCGAGGCAGACCGCGTCGCCAGGCAAACGGCACATCGCATCCCCGACGCTGTCACTGCGGAGGGTGAAGCTGGTCAAAGTGATACCACTCCGCCATCGAGCAAAGTATCACCCAAGACCATCCCCGCGAGGCGTGTCCACCCGTCAGTCGAGAACCCCCCCGTTCCCGAGGGCGCAGGCCGCCACCTCACGCCGGGGAATGTGCCATGCCGCGACGCTGCTGAGGAGATCTCGCAGCAACAGAAGAGCGTACGCTTCTCGCCCCTGGTCGAGCCGACGACGCTCAGTTTGGCCGACCCCAGTCCGCAAGAGCCTGCGAGTCCCAGTGCGCAGATGCCCCTGCCAGCTACAGAAGCAAGCGGCCTTGCTTCTGAAGTGAGTTCGTCGGCAGTGGTGCAAGAGGGTTCTGACGGCTCTGATGGCCCCGATAGCTCCGAGGAAGAGATTGTCAACAGGGAGCACCTCCAACTTACCCCCGAGGAGGCCTACTTCCTGTCCTTTGGTCTGGGCGCTCTGTCTGTGACGGACCGCTCCACCGGAAGGGTCTTGTCCAACAAAGACATGCTGACGCTCTTCCGGCAATACTCGTACTTCCCACCTCGCATCGAGGCGGACGACGCTGCGTTGCAGGCTGACGATGGGTTCCTCGTACAATACGCCGTCTATCACCACTACCGCTCGCTCGGCTGGGTTCCGCGCGCGGGTATCAAGTTTGGTGTCGACTGGCTCCTGTACGCCCGAGGCCCGGTGTTTGATCACGCCGAGTTTGGCCTCATTGTCGTGCCGTCCTATTCGGATGCGTGGTGGAAGGCACAGGGCACGCAGGCTCCTCCCAAGACGTGGCACTGGCTTCACGGTGTTGTGCGGGTTCTTTCCCACGTCATCAAGAGTCTGATCCTGGTGTACGTGGATGTGCCCTCGGGGCCGCAGTTCGAGGCTGCGATGGAGAAGGGGTTTGCGGAGGTGTTGAAGCTGTACCGGGTGAGGGAGGTGACGGTTAAGCGGTGGTCGAGTAATCGGAATAGGTAGCTGACGGGATAAAAGATGAATTGACTGATGTGTTTATGACGCTTGTCTGCGCGGCGACCGCCACGTAAGGGTGTGCTCCGTATGTGCGTAGATGTGATTTGAGGATGTGATGGACGAGTCCGACATGGCGTGAGGGGTGATGGCGAGGGGGGGTTATTTATGCACGGCCAACCGAATACGTACCCGTTACGAAGAAGCGGCTGACGACGGACGACGGACGACGGATGAGTGTGATTTGAGTGAGTGAGTGGTCTATTTCCTCCCTCCATATCATCGCTCCTTTTATTATTACACCCCCCCCCCCCCCCCCGGGGCAAATTGCAACCGTCGGTGGTCACTCACTGGTGGCGCCGCCAACTTCGGGCGGATGAAGGGATGCCCCACGGAAACGGGAGAAACGGGAGAAACGGGGAATCCCCACAAAGATGCCGCGGCATCTCTCTGTAGCATCGCTTTGCTCCGTAGCTGCAACCCGAAGTCCCGAACAAGAAGCGCTCTCAGAACGTAATAAGAGCCTTTTTGCAATTTTGCCCGTCTTGTTCATCTTTCCCATCTCGCATTGCTTCCTTTGTCAATCGTTCCATCGTCGGTCGTTTTCCCTCCCTGCAAAAAAAAAAAAAAAAAAGACCCAATGCTCCCGGCCCGCGCCATCGCCCTCGGCGCGACAGCCCGCCGTCCGGGCCTCATTCACCACAGATTGTACAGATCTCTCGCACCGCTCCCGGGCCAGCATCATCATCATCATCATCATCATCATCAACTCACCCACCTACCAAGCCAAATCCCCGACAACATCACCATCTCCTGGACACACGAACATATCCTCCTCCAGCACCAAGATCATCAGAATAGCACCCTCCCCCCTCGGCGCCTCCACGCGGCTACCCTCCGCGATGAGTGCAGCTGCCCCACCTGCCGGGACGAGTCCTCCGGCAACAAAACCTTTGCATCTGTGGAGATTCCGCCCGAGATTCGCATCGTGGGTGTGAGGGCGAGGGAGGATGGTCTGGGGATTCAGTTTGCGAATGATGTGGTGCGGTTTAAGGACTGGGAGGGGGGTCATGAGACGGTTGTGCCATGGGGGCGTGTTGAGCGTGTGGTTTTTTCTGCGTCTTCATATTGGCCTGCTTCTGAATCTGCATCTTCCTCTGCCTCTTCCTCTGCCTCTTCCTCTTCCTCTGCTTCCACGCCCGCTCCCGCTCCCGCTCGCGGCAGACGCCCCAATAGCCTCTTCCACCGCAAACAAGCCCTCCTCGCCCGCACAGGCGTCCAATACTGGGACGCAAGCACCCTATCCACGCAGATTCGCAAAATCGACTACCACGCCTTCATGGCCTCCTCCTCCTCCTCCTCCTCCTCCTCGGGAACCTCCTCCTCGGGAACCTACCCCCCCGCCTTCTGGGACGTCCTCATCACCCTCCTCCGCCTCGGCATCGTCTACCTCACCCACGTCCCCCGCCACGAATCCTCCCTCCCAAACATCATCAACCGCCTCGCAAACCTCCGCGAGACTTTCTACGGACGAACCTTTGACGTGCGCGCCAAGCCCCATGCCGAAAACGTGGCCTACACGAGCGGATATCTGGGCCTGCACCAAGATCTATGTTATCTGGCCCCGCCGCCTATGATACAGGTTCTGCACTGTATGGATAATTCGTGCGAGGGGGGGGAATCGCTATTTAGTGATGGGGAGAGAGTCGGGAGGTTGCTCTGGCCGTTTGTGAGACGGGGGAGGGAGGGGAGGCGGGAAACCAATAAGATGGGGGTGTTGGCGGAGCATGCGGTGCCGTATCAGTATGATAAACATGGGTATTATTACCGCGCGGAGAGGAGTGTGTTGAGGAGGGAGGCGGATGGGTCGTTTGGGGGTGTGTATTGGAGTCCGCCGTTTCAGGGGCGGTATGAGCAGCAGGAGTATGGAGGGGAGGAGGTTGATTTGAAGAGATGGATTCCTGCGGCGAGGGTGTTTGAGGGGCTGATGAATGATCCGGGGGCGGTGTTTCGGTATAAGATGCAGGAGGGGGAGTGTGTGCTGTTTGATAATTTGAGGGTGTTGCATGGACGGAATGCGTTTGATGCGGCGCATAGGGGTGGTTCGCGGTGGTTGAGGGGGGGGTATATCGCTGCGGAGGACTTTTTGAGTCGGGCGGCGTATATTCCGGGGGAGAGGGCGGATGAGCATCGCGGGGAGAGAGATCTGTGGACGCCGGAGGGGGCGGAGGAGGAGTTGAGGGCGGGATATTGGTGGTCTGATGTGGTGAGGAGGGTGAGGGAGGTGGATGAGGCGGGAGAGGTGTGAGTGAGGGTGTCTGCCACTGTCACTGGCAGATCAGAATGTGAAGAGAGTGATGTGAACATGATTATGTGTAAGTGTATCATGATTCATGACTACGGATTATACATGTGTGTGTGTGTGTGTGTGTGTGTGTGTGTGTGTGTAATGATCTCATGACAAAAGAACCCGCCAGGTTCCTTGACACAAGCCCATCAATGTGCATGGCATTATGCCTGCTAGCATCGTGAAACACTGTCAGGACAAGTACGGCCACCGCAACGCTCCATTATTAAGGACATTGATTCTCTTTGTTCATTACAACACGCAGCAAGACGTACTTGTCATTGTTTCACACCCTCAGTTCAACCTGCGTAGACGAGAAAATAAAGCTCTAGTGCTCACACAATACATCACAGTATCATCAGAATACCATCACACCACCGTCAGAGTATCACCGATACCACCACAGCACCATCGTCGCCGCCAAACACATTCTCTACCACTTCTTCGCTTCCACCCCAGAAGGCGGACTCACCCCCACAGTCCGACTTGCCACATCCTTCCAATCCGTGCTAAGCGTCGTGCCATTACTCTCCGTAAAGCTCTTCATCATAGCGCGCTTCTGGTCGTCATTCCCATCACCGTAGATCTTCTTGAAAAACGTGTCCACCCCATTATCGTACGCCTCCTCGGGCTCCTCCTCAGCTGCGATCTTGTCCCAGTCCTTGGGCCCTGTGCGTGAGGAGGTAGGATAGGCGGGCCCGGACGACTTTGTAACAGCAGTAGCAGCAGCTTTGGTGGGTTTGCCCGTGCTTTTTTGTTTCGGCGTTGACTCTGCTGCCTTGGCTTCAGCTGCGTCTGCAGAGTCTATCGCTCTTTTCCTTGCAGCTTTCAACGCTTCCAGTCTGCTTTTTTTTTTTTTTTTTTTTTTTTTTTTTGATACCCCAGTTAGATCTCGATTTCAAGCTTCTTCGAACAAGGGGTAAGTGAAACTACTGAAGTGAAACTTACTTTTGCTTCTCCTCTTCTGCACCATCATTCACAGAATCCTGCTTGCTCAACCGCGCCCACTTGCCAGCCGCCTTTTTAGCAAGACGCAGCTCGACTTTGACGGCACTGACTCGGTAAGAAGACGCAGAGGGATCAATCTGCGAGTATAGCTCGAGAGTCCATTCCTTTTGCTCCCCGTCAGGATACACCAAAGGATTGGCTCGCACACGATCCGGAAGGAACTCCACATCCAGCACAGCTTCGTTGACTCCTTTGCTGAAAATAGACACCGTAACGGCATCATTCGTCTGGTAATCCTGCACAACCAGAGCTTTCGGTGGCTGCGCTGCCGACACTCCCTGCGCTTCCTTACCAGCCTCCCCATCACCGGCCTTATCGGTCGTCAAATCAACAACGTCCTTCCGCTCCGGCTTCACACTCACAGTGACTTTCCGCGCCTCAGCCCCCGCGGGAAGCTTCTCCATCGCATTCAGACACTGCTGACGCATCGTGCTCGCCCGGCGCCATTCACTAACATGAGCTGATCTTTCTTCATAGTCACTTTTTGCAGGCCCAGGCTTATTCAAGGGATCCTCCGTGGCCTCTAGCCTAGCATTCTCCAGCGTGGCCGTCCAGAACCCCTCCTCATCCAGGTGGGCAAGTTTAGGGTCCTCCTTTTCAATGGCGGGATGGCCCTTGCAGAGACGCATCGCGTACACGCAGCAGCAGTCCCCGTTGGCGTACTGCCCCATGCGGAAGTATGCCACGCCGCGACGGTAGTGAGCCTCGATGAGCAGATCGCGCTTGTTTCTGTCATAGGCGGCGTGGAAGGCGAGGTTGGCGTCTTCCAGTGCTTCTTCATAGCGCTGGAGGCTGATCAGGGCCCGGGATCGAGCCAAGAGCCAGGCTGGGTTTGTGGACCCGATGAGGGCCTTGGAGAGGGCGTTGAGGGCATCTTCCCATTTTCTTTCGTCGAGAGCTTTTAAGCCTTGCTCGGCTTGTGTAATGTGCGACATCTGGCTGCGCTGGGATGGCTGTGGGTTCAGTGAAACCGATGTGAATGCGCGTCAAAGGTTTTTCCCTTCACGGTAGGGGTTGAAGTGGGTGAGTGATCTGACGGCCTGGTTGGCAGGAAGCGTGATAATTGTTCGTCTTTACAAGCCGTAGATTGGTGTACGAGAAGTTTATGGTTTGTGAATTTTTAAGCTCGTCGTACGGAGTAGAGCAGTGTCACCTCACCTATAGGCTATCGGTGAACGGGCCGCGGAAAGCAGCGAATCAAAGAGCAAAGATGCTGTTGGGTCGTGCAGAGCAGTGACTGGTCCACGTTTTGTCTGCTTCGCGAATCGCAACGAACATGCTAGAACTAGAATCGATATGTACCATACCCCGCTTTTGGGTCGAACCTCACGCTTCACGAACCGCCAGAGCCCAACATCCGCTCAGAGCTCAAAAAGCTCGACATCGCCAGCAAATTCCTCTCTGGATGCAATCTACAATCAACACCGAAACCAAAAACGACTTGGTCGGAATATCGAAATTCCGTACGCATGCACATAGGTTCTAGAGTATCTCGATGCATCACCAAACGCCGACGTCGTCTGTGACTCTCAACAAGTGTCACACACGTTGAGCGACCACTACATCAAGATTCAAAACGGGTATCGTCAGTCCGAACGGGAACATGCTCCTGTTATTGCTTCTTAACACACTCAGCAGCTCGAATGATAGATGAGCGTCTCGTGAACACCACACTTGAAAGAGCACGCGATTTGTACAAGTTCAAGACACTTTTCTTCACGATCGGATCTATCGAATCTTGTGTTGGATGTCGCCGCCTCTTACACAGCTGTGTCCACTGTCAAGTGACCGTACCTATCAATGGATCAAAACGTGCTTGAACTTGTTGGGGTCGCGTGCTTAATCAATTGTTGTATCCACGAGAAGCGGATCTCATCATTCGAGTACATAGCCGGTTGGTGATGTGGCAATAACAGGGGCATCTTCCCGTTCAGGCTGACGATACATACCAGTTTGGGTGTATGTATGTACGTCGTCCTAGCGGCGTATGAAATCGGGGCACCACTCTGCGACTTGGCCTTTGGGGTTGTTTTATAATAACTTCAAGGCCATTTTTGTACACTACTTAAATTCCCATTACAGATATGTCTTTCTTGTTGTGGAGGTAAATAGCATTGGAAGTGAATGCATTGGAAATGTATCTGTAAAGAGCGCCATCATAGGTAGATGGTGCGAATTTCGTGCTGCTCATCAACCACCACCTTACATGGCTGTGTCATCACCAGTGACCACTGCCATCAACACCGGCTCGCGATATCGCCAAGAGTGACATTAAACTTTAAACATTACTTCTTCTAGCTTAGGTACGTATTGATGACCAGCAGCATGCATGCTTACTCGATTACAACATCAGGATACTTCTTCGCAAACAACCCCAACGCCTTGATTGGAAACGTAAATTTATAGTTGGGGTACGAAATCATGCAAGACTTGTTGAAAACGCCTTCAATGGCTTCCTGCAACCACTCGCCGTTTTCCTGCTGCCTCTCCATAATCAGCTTGATGCCCTTCTTCAGAGGCTCAATATCAGGATAATCAGCCTCGATCAAGCCTATTAAAGCCCAGGAGGTTTGCACCACCAGAGAGCCCATCGGATGTTCACGGTATTCCATCGTCTCGCAGCCCTGCGTCGTGTTAGTTTTCATCAAGTCAAGGCATCAGACGGTGGTGGGGCTTGACTCAATCTGCCTACCTTGTAGCTTTCAGACCAGCCACCATCGGCTCTCTGCTTGGAAATCAGAAAATCACAGCCTCGCTTCGAGATCTTGCTGTTGCCGTATGTTTCCTTAATACTGGCCATGCTCTCCAGAGCAAACATGGTGGCGTAGGTGAAGCAGATGCCCCAGCTGCCGTACCAGCTACCGTCGATTCGCTGGTTGCTCTTGATCCAATTGGTCGCTCTCTTGATGAAGAGACTAATCTCTTTGGCTCTGTACTGAGGCCAGTACTTCTGGAACAACGACAACGCTGTAACACAGGCTGTCGTGCATTCGGGGTAGTCGTACTCGATCATGATCCGGCCAAAGACCTCCGCTGCATTGAGCATCTCCATGTATTCGCCTGCCCGTCGTGCTTCGTAGGACGAACAGGCGCCGTTGCCGTTTTGGTAGATCAAGAGCGTGTCGACCGCATCAAAGATCCGCTGGTCTTGGAGCACTTCTGGAAATCCGCCCACTTTCTGTAGCAGGATGATGGCCTTGAGTGCTTCTGAGATGCAGTCACTGACACCGTAGCCTTGGTCTCTGTTGCTAAAGGGCCAGCCTCCCTTTCTCGGTTGCCGATAACACATTTCCTGATCAACGCAATTTTCACGAATCTGTTGCCGTTCGAGATACTCCAAAGCGCGAATGAGCATAGGCCGCCACTTCTCGTCGTTCTGAAGCCCGCCTGCAAACACGCCCTGGATCAAAAAGGCAGTATCCCAGCACTGAACGCCGTTGGTGCCGTTGCACAGCATGCCTTCTTGGGTGACCCAGAGGCATTCATCCAATCGTTCAATGTGTCTTTTGACGCTGACCGCGTCTGGTCCGTCCCGGACATAGCACAAAACCGTGTTCATTGCCGCATTCACCGGAGCAAGGTCCAGGTAGTCCGTGTTGGCGTCCTCCATGTCTACCAACTGGCTCACCCAGTCCTCGGCCCATTGCTTGATGAAGTTCGGTCGCAGGTACGGGTTCCAAACGTTGACAAAGAACCAATTCGCAGCATTGAGCAGCCACGACTTGGGGTGATAGTTGTCTCCCGGCGCAATGCTGTTTCGATGAGCCGCCCAATTAATCTCAGCATGAGGCTCCGTGAAGAGTTCTTCCCTGAGTCCGCGGATGACGTCCGTCTCTTCACAAACCCATCGCTTTGAGTAAATATACCCCATTGGCAAGAAGACTTGTCGCATGTGAATCCACCATCTCCATGGCGAAATCGGGACCCAGTCAGGCAGCAGCCAGACTTCGGGAGGCACGGGGTTCACGATATCCCAACTGGTCACCCCTAGAGTGGCAAGCCAGAACTTGGCCCAGTGAGGTGCGTTCACGGCGCCGCCGAGCTTGTGAAGCGTCGCCCGGGCCTTCACCATGAGGGGGGTTTCGGGGTCAACACCAACAAGTCGCAGAACCATGTAATTCAGGGTAATACCAAACACGGTGCTCTCACCCTCAGTGTGCAGGCCCCAGCCTCCATCTTCAGGATGTGCTCTTGCGGTGAGGTAATCCTTGATAGCGGTTGCGTACGCTGATGGAATCGGCGTTTTGGTCACATGCCAGGTGGCCACGATGCCTGCCAGCAGAAACATTGGCCCGCCATATTCGCAAGCCCAGTGCCCTGACGGTTGTTGGAGCTTTTTAAAGAAACGCAGTGCGTTTCCAGCAGCATCTAGTGGCGTTTTGGCCCTAGGCAGAGCGGGGAGATCCTAATTGCATGAGATAGAGTCAGCTAGACGTGAAGCCAGCTTTATTAGCAAGTACTTTAAGCGTTTAGCAGCCCGTACCAGAGGTAGGCCAAGAAAATATTTCTCAGCATAGCTTTGAGGCCAGTCTTTTGCCTCCTCTTCGCTCTCAAGGTAAAGCCACGAATGGCGGCTGTCATCGTCCTTTATTCTCCATCGTGTGGGGTCCGTTTTCGCCTCGATGGTGGGTTTCTGGGGAAATCCAAGCTCAGCATCGGTAGCTCGCTTGCGCGGCTTGACTGAGCCAAGGTCGCGTCCTGTTGTGGTAGCCATGTGGATTTGTGTTGAGAGGTAGACTTGAGGCTTCGCGTCCAAGGCCGTTTTGCACGATACGGCGCATTGAAAGAGATGTTAGCGATGGCAAGCTAAAAATAAGGAGGCTGTGAAGCTTGCATCATTGGCGAGGCGCGACTGGGCCAATCGCTAATGAACATTCCAAGTTTCAACGGCTTTCGGCGGTGATGATTGCATGAGCTCCACCAAACCAGGTACACGGGGCCGTTGATAGGTCGACTCGAATTACCGGCGCAGCTGCAATTGCAAAGACATGTACGGAGTACATACGAGTATGTGTGTATGTACATAGGTACCTAGGTATGTACACACCGCCCAGTTGGCTACCTAATCTACTCAGCGTCAACTTCTCGACCAGAACAACTCCTCCACTTCAAATTGTCACAAGAAATGACAGGCCTTGGGCTAAGTTGATGCTTCCGACCTCGCACGCGCTACACCGTCGTCGACATGGCATCTTCCAGCCAAGATACTGTCAGTGAGCCGTCAAGAGGGGTGGCTAGAGATCAGAGCGTCGCCTCTGGGACGGCCATATCGCGTATTGAGAGCCTTCTGGAGACCGTCATCGACAGCATCTCTTCCGCAGAGCCAATGAGCATTCCAATGTTGTCTCGCAGAAACGTGCAACTGCGGCATGATAGGGCTGTTCCAACACAAGTTTCTTTTCCTGGTCGTTCCATTGCCGAAGCCCAGAAATTTGGTAATGGCTGAATGACGACTTGAGCACTCTTCGTACTGCAGGCTCATGATTCATAGCTCGCATTGTCTTCATACTTCAACTGGCGCATGATGCGCTGGTATCGAATACTACACTGACCAAACGGTCCGTGAGATGCACCGCGGACTCTTACACTTCTTCCCAAATGGCTGACCATGGCCACTAGAAGCATATTCTACCAGCACCAGGAACTTTTCGATACTCAGAGAGTCGTCGACGAGTTGGTGGATAATCTTGCAGTTACTCTCCATCTCGACCGCAGTGATTTAAACATTGTTAGTACGGACGTACCATGCAAAACGTGTAGCTAAGACTGCGCCAGGTAGCATCAGCCAGGGGTATCGTGGCAGGCCCGCTGAGCATCGAGTTTGCGGATGGCAGGGAAATGGACGCATTCTCTGGTGGAACGGTAGCTGATCAGAAACTCTCTTCACAATGTCTTCTGACCCTAGTAGGGTATCGTGATCCCGCCGGCAGGCTCTATTGTGGGCCTCAACATCAGGCCAATTCGTTGGATTCTGGTCATTGAAAAAGATGTGAGCTCTCGCAGCAAGATTTTTTTATTTCAGTTCGCATTGCCTCTAATCATATAAAAGGCAACATTCCGCTCGCTGGCGACCTCCAGATACTGGGAAAAACCTGAATGTGGTCAAGGATTACTGATTACCGTGCGTCCGTGGTCAAAATCTTGAAAGGTAAAGGTCATCCGCTTACTGTCACAGGCGAGGGGATATCCTGACATGGCTACTCGATCTTTCCTGTCCTCACTGAGTCGTCACCGGCCAGATGTTCCAATCTTCGTTCTGGCAGACTTTGACCCCGATGGCATCAATATATTTCACTGCTATCTCTATGGCTCAGGGCAGCTTCTTCCTGTACCAGGTGCTTACAACCGCTCAGTAAGATGGCTGGGCATCAAATCATGCCACATCGAATCTCTAGAACCATTTCTAGGACTACCTGAGGCTGCCGAAGCACATGATTCAGGGCAGCCGGACCCTTCGACTCGATTCTCTGACTCCATTTCCAGCCTCGACTGTCTATCTAGTACTCCAGAGCTCAGCTTGAGAGACAGGAAGACTATTGTCGATACACTTGAGCGATACACGAGTCGTGGCGATTCTTCTTCGATCAATCTGGTGCTTCGGCGCGAGTTACAGGTCATGCAGATGCTTGGCTACAAGGCAGAGATTCAACTCTTGGACGATTCTGGAAATCTCGAATGCTGGCTGAATTACAATCTGAACATTGAGTTTACCTCTCATCCATAAATGTGTTGTATTAGACTCTGTTTAAATACAACTCGAATTTCAAGTTGACAAGTTCAGCTCTGATGGGATAAGACTCTGGCTTGATTCAGTCTTGAGATTTTGATTCGGCCTCTCATGTGTATCATGTTTATTAATTATAATCTGGCTCAACAGAAACCTAGCTTTCGAACTGATCTCTCATCTGATCTATGCATAGATAACATGTTTCTTATATCAGGATTCAGGACCCAAGTTCCAACATGTAATGCAGTTGAAGCTGGACCAGTTCCTCACCCCCACCCTATGCCAAAATTCACGGTGCGAAGACTGCGGGGCTGCAATCGTCACACAGTCCCCTCAACCGCAACAAAAATTTGTGACTTTGCCGTGTTCACCACCTCCTCACAAATCAGCGACCATGGCGCCAAAACTCTCAGAAGAAGACATCGACGATGTTCTCTATTTCTCTCGCGTGGGCGAGAACGACGATCTGAGTGAATGCCTCACCGCATTGGCCGAGCGCGAAAAGGTGTCGCAAGCGGAGATCCTGCTCCAGGCCAAGAACGAGGGCAAATCAACGGCACTGCACATGGCGACTGGAAACGGGCATCTCGGTACGTTGCGCCTCATCTCTTTCCCCGACCCTGAAACGGCCACGAATGCCTTCGTGAGGCCTGCGCTGCGATTGATGTTTTCGTTAACTTCCTCCCAGAGACAGTACGAAGGCTTCTGCAATGCTTCGAAGGCAGACCAACAGACGAAACGCAGACGTACCTCGATGAAGCGAATGAGCATGGGAACACTGGGCTACACTGGGCTGCGCTTGGTGGTCACCTCGCGATCGTGAAACTCCTAATGGAACATGGCGCGTCGCCGGCGCTGGCCAACGAGAGCAACTACGTGCCGCTGGATCTGGCCAACCTCAACGAGAAGCGTGCAGTCGTGGAGCATTTCCTGGCTTCGGCTGGCATGCTTGAGAGCAAGAACGGGGAGTCGGGTCTAGCGACGGCCGCTGAGTCAATTGAGCTTAGTGGTGATGACGAGAAAGAAGCCGAAACGAAGGCATCGTAATGCGGAAAACGGACGTCTCAAGTCGCATGCACGCCGCGATCTCTGGTCATCGAAGTCTGGTATCGATAATACAGGATCCCAGGGGGTGATGAGTGCTTAATTGTAGGACGAAAAGAGAATATGTAGGGTTCTCGAGAGATCGGAACAATCTGAGCGAGGTCAAAGAAATCCGAATCCCGAGACGGAAGATCGAAAATACCCCCCCAAAAAAAAAAAAAAAAAAAAAAAAAAAAA